>UELX01000967.1:0-55025 GCA_900480035.1 Eupelmus urozonus
TAACATCTAAATGCGGAATGCTAACACAACGAATCAAAACTATAGTTTCTTTAGCTAGAGATTTTTTTCAGTGTAAACTAGCCTTTATTTTGAAGGCTTTTACGTTATTTTTTCACTTTTTAAAAATATTTTTCGATATTTTTACGTTATTTTTTTAATTTTTAACGTAATTTTACTTCATTTATAAAAGATTCCTTATTATCTCCAAAATTAACCAAAAACACTAAATAGAAGTGTCAATGAAGAAAATTTTAATTAAATTTAATTTTTTTGAAATCCAAAAACCCTAAATTTAAACTATGAAAAGAAAGTGATAAGTGTTGTACAATATTAAAATGCCGAGTAGCCTACAGAAAAAGGTGTGCCTTGCTCTTGAAATCCTAATCCTACTACAAGAGGGGCGATGGGATAAAAGGGCAAGCGGTAAAAACGAGGGTTGACAAGGGTGAAGAAAAGGACATCAGCCTGCTAGTAATGCACAAGCATCCACGAGAGGTGATGCTGGTCTTTCTGGTAAGGTTTGTAAAGAAGCATGATTTTAGTGGTTATAAAAATCTCCACGCTGCAACATATACAAGCCACTTGGAATCTCGTAAGTTTTTCCACTTTTTGCCGTGTAAAAACGGTGAGAAACGCGCAGGCTTTTGTGAAAATTTAAGAATTTTTTTTAGAATTTTGTCACTATGAAGTAATATTATGAAAACATGTTTTTCTGCTTAATAAATTAATAATTATGTATTATTATTTAAAATACACCATACTTATATTTATTAAATTCGAGGAACGCACAAATAAATCAAAAATATAAAACCAAAAATCACCCTCGTAAAAAAAACGAACTTGCAATCGATAAAAAAAAAGCAAAACAAGCTGCCGTTACAACTGCGCCAAAAAGAAAGAAAAATCAAACCGCGAAATTCTATATACAGATATACATCGAGCTTGCAACTTGCAACTCTGCCATTCCATCGGCGCATGGTACCGAGCTAATTGAAGCAAATGGATAGAAACGCAACCACGTTCCGCACGGACGGTGAGAGAGAAAGAGAGAGGAGAGAGCGAGAGAGTGAGAGAGAGAGGAAGAGTGAAGGCTGAGCTGCTGCTGCCTTTTACCTGGCCGAGGTCTTTATGCGTCACGTCAAACGAATTTGGAATCCAATTTAAGCCCGAGGCGAACCGAAGGCGAGAGAACGAGCCGAGTGGCTATATACACGGCGGGCAATTTATACATGCAATTAATTACCTTGACTCCTAGGCGTTTGCGCTTTGAACGGTGAACCTAAAACGCCCGAGGAATGCGCGTAAATTAGTGCGCGCGGGGATCGTTCAGTGGGTGTAATTTCTTAAACGAATAGGGTAAGTGGTAGATTTTATTTGGTTGATTGTGAGAAGAAAAGCATTTTGAGGAAGACCTTCGATGAGCCCTCTTAATTATTAAGATAAATAAATCGCTCTTACAGCTATCTATATTTTAAGATAAGACATTCTTTCTCTCTTTGACCTTTATCTGCTACTAAAATCTAATACCTTGACATCTAATATTTAACAAGGAAGTACAATTTCAATATTCAACATTTTTCCATGTTCGCAAACCAACAACATTGAAATTACCACCCAAGCATTTAATCAGTGCTCCAACAAGCATACAACGAAAAAAAACAAGCAAAACCTTCGCAATAAAGTTCCCTCCATCCCGCGAACTTTTCACCTCTCTCCCAACTTGACGCGACCCCCGGCACTCAGGCTGTATACACATTCATCCTGCTAAAGGGGGCCGAGCGCTCGATCCGGCGCACGCGGCCCGGCGCTCATCTGTCCGTGTACACACGAGCTCGAACTCTTTTCCGGACGCTCCAACGTCCTCCTTTTTCTCTACCTCTTTCCATCTCTCTCCTTTATTTCACTGTGTACGTACAGGCCCTCTCCACCATTCAATCTCCCGGCGCGCACTTTTAAGCCGCTGCGCGCCGATTCGGAAGCTATTTCACTTTGCCGTTAATGGGAATCGCGCGACGCTTTTTTTTTTCTAGCCCGGAGCGCGTGCTAGCGACACGGCCAACTTGATGAAAATAGAGCTTTGTCTGACTCTCGGGGTAGTTTTTCTGCAGAGGAGGGAGAGTCGCCTTTTTTGCTGCTTTTAAACTACGCGCGTTATTAGCTTGAGCGTGCAGATTGGCCGGCCGGATGACAAAGGAGAGCCAATTATGAGGAGTGTTTCGCACTGAAGATTTATACCGGCAGCTGGGATTGTAAATGGCGAAAGTTTGGTGCGATACGTCGATGCGCGCGTGTTTTCGACAAAAAGGATTCAGCTAGACGTGAAAAATGGCCGGCTCTGGATTAACGATTCTCGGGATTCGATGTTTTTTAAAGTTGTTTGCAAACAAGAGTTTTATCGCAAAACAAAAGGAATATTAAATTGCGTCTAACCAATCTCGGATGCTACTACTTGAACCTGTTTCGCTACATTTCGAGCAGTTCTGAGTCTGAAATAGGGATGTTATTTAAGTCAATCAACAACATCGCAAATAGTACATTACAGACCTAGGGAGCTAAAGTAAAGAATGTCCCAGATCGCATGATAATTAACAAACATGCAATCTGAGGCATTCTTTATTTGCTCCAGTGGTGTGTATACTATTTTTTGCCTAGCGAGATCGAAATTACAACTTTTGTAATCGAACGTCATGAGAAAAAGTGGTACTTTCGGCCCACTAGGCAAAAAAAATCCTTTTTATGCGTACCAAAACATTACTTTATTACCTCAATTATCACTCACTCAACTTTATTTTATTACAATTACGACCACATGTTCAAAAAACGATCAAATCCAAAACTGTTTTTCTGAAGAGCGACAAGCGACTAAATCGTTGAGATGGAGAAATCCGAGTATACTAACCGCTTGCCGAATATGGCGCGTCGACGTGAAATATTCGCGTATCCGTGAGAGACTGCGGCTAAAATTTATAGCGTGGAACCCTAGGCGCGCGGACTGCCATAGGCTTGCGTGGATTTCTGTCCATTGGTTTGCATTGCTTTGGTTAGTTGAATATTTTTAAGTGTTATTGAGAACGAGAATTTTGGAGAGTGGTAATAAATTACTTAAAAAATCAGTGTATAAATGTACTTTTTAAAAATTGAAGCAATGATTAATTTTAATAAGTCAATCTTCAAGAATTCATTAATTGTAGAACGATGTTTATCGATTTGAATTCTTTCCCCTGAAAGTTATTACATTTAAAAAATAATTGAAAATAGTATCCTTTGTATACAACTAAACCATAAACACACCTAGCACTCCGGTCCAATCATCCTACATCATCGGATATTCCTTTGAGCCGACATCAAACGCAAAATACCAATCGACCCGCAGCCTCAAAACCGAATCGATTCCGATTCAGCGACCCCCCACCCATAAAAAAAACAATCACTCCACTCAAAAAGCTCCGTTTTAATACCCGCCCTTTCGTCCACCCGGGACTTCAAAGCTCCGTCGCGTTACTTCGCGGAGCGCATTTTCCAAAGCCCGAAGCTCGCGAGCCAGCCTTTCAATCCCGGCAGAAGCCCGATAGAATTTTCGGCGCAGTCTTTTCTTCCTTCCGTTGCCGCGCGCGCGCGCTTCGGCTTACAGGATATTAGAAACGTGCGGGGATTGCCGACCGAGCGCTGCTGCTCTCTCTCTCCCTGGATGAAGCGGCGAAAAATGCACTCGCTCGCTGGGTGGACCCCCTTCACTGTGGACCAGCGATATCGCTCGCGCACGAGAGGACGCTGGGTGAGAGTCCGGTTTGTTTGCTCGGCTATTTCGAGGGAGTGGAGAGGGAGAGGGGGAGGGATGATGTAGTAGAAGAACGGTGCTATAAGAATTTTCCTGGAATTCTTTGTTGGGGGTTGATTTGTTATATTTGTTTCTTTTTTGTTGAAGAGTTGGCTGCTAATAGGTTTCTAATTTTTTGGATTATTCATAAATTATGCGATTGAATCGATTTGTTTTTTATTAGTATTGAACATTTTTATTTGTTGCGTATAAAAATCTTACTTTTTTATATTTTTTTTTTATAAATAAATGATGACAAGATGTAGAGATACTAGATTAGTTTGATAAATAATAAAAAAATAGATGGCGAGTCAGTTAGTTGATTTTGAAATTAAAAATCAAACCAAAAATCTTACTTAAAATTTCTCTGTTTGTATTTGATTATAAAGTAAAACTGTGATACTAATTTGTACAATATTTGCATTTGAATTATAGAATAATTGTAATCAAGATTTAATGCGCGCTTAAGGTGTTCAATATATGAAGTAAGCTTTCTTTAACTTCAAAATATTTGTTATTTTCTGTTTAAGTAAGTTTAATATATATTTTTTAATATCAATCTACAAAATAAAAAAAGCTATTTTTAAGAATTATCAATAAAAAAAAAGAAAAATTGAAATATAAATAAAAGAAAGAATAGAGAACAAGAGGGTGAATACAAAAATGTTGTTAAAATCATTCATCCCTCAGCGGGTTCTCATATAATGCATATCAGGCGGTATATCGCTTTTTACGGTAGAAAATCGTAATAAACTTGGACAGGAGTGGCTTTCTTCAAGGCAACAGCTGCTGCGTTGAAGGAACGAAAGAATATTAAAAAAGCTTATCGATATGAGATGCATAATGCGAAGACCAGATATTCTGTGGCCTTTTGTTATCGGGAAGTTTAATAAAGCCGCTTAACTTTGGCCTCAGCGGCTTTGATTTTTATTTACTTTTTTCTTATCGTAGCGTGGAATTTAAAATAGTAAACATTGTTTCGAGGTTTATAGGTAAAAGTAGAAAGTACACAAAAACAGGGAACTTTAGCATTGAAAGGATTTTAAAGTTTATTGTTTTTAAATCAAATAGTCAAATAATATTGTTATTGCAATTTAAAAAATTTAAAAGTTAATTTACTTACCGAACACTACTTCACTTTAAGAAAGTCGTCAGCATTAATATCTAAAACACACAAAAAGAATATTTTTATAATTTGCATGTAAAGAAGTATTATAAATATTACATTTGAGTCATTTTTTTACAGGCAATAGCTTTTTCAATTACATAGTTTTAAGTTTTTAATAACTTATCTTCTTTAATATTAATTTCTATTAGCTGATTATAACTAATTTATTTAAACAACCTTTAAAAAAAATAACGTATATTAAAAATAGCCAATCATATAAAGCACACTATATAAAAAAAAGAACAGCCAAAAATCTCAAAAGCTAAAAATCCGTAGCAATCAAAGATTTTAAAACTTCCAAACTAATAAATCACTTCATCTGTCTTTCCGCTCACTCTTTCAATCAATCAAAGACTAATCGCGCGAATTTCTTGTTAGCTCTCGCAATCTCTGCCCCTGCTCGCGTGTTCCAACATAAATCAAAGTAGCGCAAAAAATAATCTAAAAACGATGAACCAAAAAAAGCACGCGTGAAAAATCGTGGATGTTCTGCGTCGAGTTTACGTATGGCGCTGATTAATGAGAGCGAAGCGAGCAACGAAACAATGCTAGGGCGGCAGCTGCGACTTGGAGATGGAAATTATTCAAGCGGCGATACTGCCGAAGTGACCGATTGGACGCGCTGCGTACACGAGCTGTAGAGAGCGGGAAAACTTGAATCAGTAGTGCGAGTCCGTGTGCTGTCGGCCAATACAGATTTGGCTGTTTACAGTAACTAAGGTATATTAGGAACTTTCATTTACTATTTATTTGAGTTTAAGATGATTTAAATTTATTCTGACAAAACAGTAACAATACTTTTTACTTGGTTAATTAATGTCTAGTTGATATTAAATATTAATAAAAATTAGCGATAATTGTTTTACTTTAAACGTTAAAAAAACAACAATTACGAAAGAAAATCCATAAACACAAGACAATTAAACCTAAAAGCACAAAGAGCCAACATTCCCGAAGCCCCGTTAATTTTTAATCTAAAAACGCTCAACAAAACCACGCGGCGGCCTCCTTTAAAGCCAGCGTCCAAACCTCTTCAGCATCTACCCACCCGAACAATTTGTTCCTCGCAGAAACGCATTAAATCCTCGAATTAAGAGCGCCGTCGCAAAAGCGCGCGCAAGAATAAATTTCTCTCGCGCT
Source organism: Eupelmus urozonus (assembly GCA_900480035.1). Classification (NCBI taxonomy): domain Eukaryota; kingdom Metazoa; phylum Arthropoda; class Insecta; order Hymenoptera; family Eupelmidae; genus Eupelmus; species Eupelmus urozonus. The sequence goes on from UELX01000967.1 coordinate 6,126, forward strand.
TACGCACACCCCGTCGCGTGCAATTTGTACGCGGCTGTGCACGAGCGAATAATAAAGCAAAGAGAGAGACGGAGAGAGAGCCGGCAATCGTTCAGGGACAAAGGAAGGCAGGTTCCCGGGCGCGTGTATGAATCATCGGCGTCGCGTGCGACTGAAGTAATGGAAAGTAAAATGCACGCCGCGGCTTTGCTCCTTTTTTTCGGAGGTTCCCGCTCCAGGCCCGTTAATAACATGCGCGCGCGCGCGCGTGCGCCGGCCTCGGGGAAATTACGTCCGCGCCGAAGGGAAAATAGAGGAGAAGAAGAAGCCCCGTCGACTAATTGCTTTATCGATCGCCGACAGGTTGGTCCACGGCCTCTCTCTCTCTTTCGCGCGCTCCCTGGACTTTGATAATAGAAAAGAATGGAAAATTACTGGCACTGCGCGAGGTAGGGAACGCCGCCAAGTACGTGTTTTCCTTTTTCCGCCTCGCTTTTTTTTCTCTCGCGCTTCTTCTTTCTTCAACCGGCCGACTCTATACCGCTTAATTTATACGCACGAGGACGCCGGTAGTTTAATGAAAAAAAAAAGGTTCGCCGGGCGAAAGTTCGCTGATTTTAATCAAGAGTCTGGTTAGCGCGGCGGCGCGAGCTCTTCAAGATGTATTCACTCGATTATGAAGTTCCCGCGCGCTTTGGAAAAATTTTCCGACTCCGCGCGTCCGCCTCGAGAGCTGGAGTCGCGCATCGAGCTCGGCAGATATTAGCTGCCGGAAGAAACTTGCTAAGTGCCTGCGCGAATGGGATAGAGAACGAGAGGGTGGAAGATAGAGCTCTGATTCAGGTATTTTTTCGTATGCAATTCTATTAGAAGGATGTGTCGCTAAAGATGGTTTTGATTTTGCTGAAAGTTTTTTCAATTACCTTTAGTGAATTTCAGTTTCTGAAATGTACTAAAATAGCTTTTTCTTTAATGAAAAAGGGGGGGCTAAAGATGTACTCTAAATGATAAAGAAACAGTAGGTGAGAAAATGACAGGCACTTCCTTTCTTCTTTAGCTTTTCTAGCTCTCCCAGCGCGAAGTAGCGGCCACTCCATTCTAAAAGGCTTTGCTCTTCCCCCGGTTTTCAGCGGAAACCAATTAACGAGCTGCGGCGGCTTTGACAATAAAGTACCTTCTACTGCAGGACTAGGCGTCGTAGAAAATTTACGTTGCCACACTGTGTTTACCAAAGCTCTTCCTAAGTCCTCGCCGGTCTCGCTTTCTTACCTACTTGTATACTTTTGCATTTTCTCCCGCGAAGCTCAAACGGCAAATAGCCAAAGACTTCAATTTCACTCTCAATGAGCTCGCGTTTCTTATTCAGCTCGGAGACTTCCGATTCGATTTTCGAATGTTGTGCTTCTGCAAACTTGATGCTAGGTCTGATATTTAACGCTAGTGTCTTGAGAGCTGTTGACTCTTTTATTTTTTAGATATGTGAAATGTTAGATGGGTTCGTTAGACGATATTTGCTTTTGCTCACGATAGATTCTGTTTCCATGGAAGGGTCTATGGCTATTAGTTAAATTTTGACCAATTTGTCTGTATTACTGACTTCTGATTTTGCAGGATACTCGGAATTCCTTTTTAATATTGAAAATTGCAGGAATATTTTAGTATTAAATTTGAAATTCTGTAGAGTTTTTAATTTAAAAAATGGAAATACAAAGTGTAATAAAAATTTTGTAAGATAATTGAAGCTTGAAAAATTATTTAATATTTTATGTTTGACTACTTATTAAAATATTAAAATTTATTGTAATTTATCAACATAAAATAATAAAGTTAAACTTTTAAGGTATGTATGAGCATAATCTATATATTCTCTAGAAGCATTCATAAACAAGAATTAAGATAAGTTTACCTCTGGGAAATAGCAAGGTAATGAATGAATTTAGGGGCATGTGCATTAACTAAGTAGAGCCAGCTTGTTTCAGCAAAACCAGCACACCAAGATAAGCTAATGTGAAATGATACATAAAGAGCTAATATCTGCAAGAATCAAAAATAGTACACTTCCCTTATTCTCCATTCCCATAATTCATTACACCGTTCATCTACATAAAAACAAAACAATCCTAACTTAAATTTTCAAACACCAACATAAGAACCTCGCTAGATAAAAAGAAAACAGCGAAAAGCCCGCAAAAAGCTCTTAACAAACTTGAAATCGCACATCCTTCCCAACTTCTCCCAACTCCGGAGTGTCAAACAACGAAAGCCTTCAAAAAAAGCGCACCTCCCCTCCACGACCGCACGAACTCCGCCCAAGCCTCGTGAATTAACGCGTACGCGCGCGCTGCTTTCTTCAGGCACGCGCGCAGCCCAGAAAGTTTCTCCACGCGTAAACGTAAATTTCAAAAGCCGGATTAGGACGCGCGGCATCCCCGGGCTCTTTTAAGAACTTCGGCCCATTGTAACTAAGCGCACAAAGCCGACGAGCTAAGGGCGGGCCCAGGCTAAACTTGAATTTCTTAGCTCCTCTATCTCTCCCGCCGCGTAATCAGTTTCGATGCGTGCGCGCCTCTCCGGCTGCGAGCAAAGAGCTAGGAGGGCAAGGGAGAGGCTGGGGTGGCCTGAATATTCGTCGAAAATTGATGGGAGTGCGCGAGGCGTTGGGGGAGGTGGAGTCGAGTGCGAGGCGTCGAGTTTCGGCGATGATTGCGGATGAGGGAACTGGAATGCGGGGGATTTTTAGTTGGGGTTGTCGGGGGGTTGGTATAGAGGCGGAAAATGGGAAAGGGTGGCTAGGACGGTTGTGAAGTGCGTTGTTTGAAGTTGGATTTTATAGCGCTTGTTTGGAGAAATTTGGGCGCATTTAAGGAAGATTGATTTTTAGTTTTGGGTGATAAATGAGCTGATTGCAAATTAGATAATTTGTATGGATTAGGAGGGTTTGTAGTTTAAATTGTTATATACTGGCTTGGAAAACTACCCGAATTGGGAAAGATCTATCTAAACTATCGAATTATAAACAAAGTTATAGTTGGTTAGGAACTTTGTTTATTATAGTTTCGATAAACTCAGAGAATAATTTCTGAGAAAGGTCTGGATATATTTTCTAATTACTGTTTTAATGGGGTATATTTTACACAGTCATCGCTTTCGTATTTTGAGAGAAAAAAAAATATGAAAAATTACAAAATTGGCTCGTAACTTAAGATTAAAATCAGTTTTCGCAAATAGAATGGTAAAAATTACTCAGAGTTTCAGAGAAATCGAGTTGAATGAAAATTTTTATTGGTAGAATTTTTGAACTCTCAAAATGAAAAATTAAAATCAAAGATGTAAACTCGACAAGGAGTTTCAAAAACGTGAGCTTGGATGCTCTCTTGGAGTGAATGTATATATGTGAAAACGACTTTCAATCTTTTAACCATGGCAATGAATGCACATGTAGTCTTGCTGCTTTTTGCTTTCTTAAAGAAAAAGTTTCGTAACGGCGATATTTTTGAAATTCGAGTTTTCAATGAATTTTAATGTATTTGAGAGTTTGTCTGTTCTGAATCGGTCCTAAATCATGAAAAATCCACTAGTAACAGCTTTAACAGGATTTTTTTTTATCGATAGAGTAATTTTAACTTCAGATTCAGATTGTTTGTTTTTACGGCCAACGTCCATAGGACCGCTCTTTTACTTACTGCAATACCGTCTGTTTTTTTAACGACCGATTGTGACGGAGAATTTTAGCTGCTTTGCTAAATAAAAAGGTGGAATTGCTTTATACGCATTAATTTTAATAACTTTGTCGCTATGCTCTTTTAACCTCCATCGCTTTGTAACGGACTGTGTAAAGTAATGAAATCCTTATTTTTTTTATCTTATTAAATGTATATTTAATTTAAACTAAAATATGTGTAGGATAGGACGTCATTATAAAAAACACATTATTTTATTTTTAACTAATATTCCTCGGACTTCTCCATTTATTATTAACTATTAATTCTTTTATCTACAAATTCAACAAAACTTTGATAATATAATTTCGCATCGAAGTTTTTAAAAAATACACACCTAGCGCGTTTCACATACTGATATATAAAGTTGTTAAGCCATAATTATAATCTTTCGCTGAGTATTGATTATTTTTTTGCAATCCAGTTTTGTACACGCATTCACTTTGATGAACAAAACAATATTAACTTTTCGCGGCTGAGGGAGAAGAAAGGTTTCTTAACGCGCTCCAATAATTGCCAGTTACTTTCGCCGATATTCAAAGTCCGGCACGACAGTTGCTACCACGGTACGTATAGCCCTGGGTTCTCCTTTCCTTTTGGAAGTCTACAACGTATCGTGAACCGGAAAAGCAGCGTTGATTCTTCTTCATGACTGGGCCTTAGCCTCGCAGCTGTCTTTTTGACTCTTGTACCCTTGGTAACGGTCAGTCAGCCAGTCTCTTCTCGATTCCTTTCGCGTGCGGATACTTGCGAGCCGTCTTCTTACTTCGCTTTCCTTCCTTTTCCTCTTGCCCCTTCTCGGGGTTGGTTCTTTGGACGGAATGCGGTAGTGGTTTTCGTAAGTACGCACTGACTCGTAGTACACTTTCTTATAACGCGTCATCCCCTACTTTCTATCTTTCTTTCTTTTCCCGAATATGATCATATGTACTTGTGTGCTGTCGCCTGTTTTTAGACTGAGCAATTTGTTTCTGTTTATATAAACGGCCTAATCTTGTAAAAGCTTTGTATCTTTTTAAATATTTATAATATTTATATTGAGCAATTTCTATGTAAAACTTTATTGTATTTGCTTACTTGCAGACAAAGTTTTCGGCATTCTATAAAAAAGTTTTTTAAATTTCAATAAAATATTATTTAAGGCTTTTATTTTGTAGTAGTAATTATATTAAAATATAGCTAGACTCTACTTAACTTTACTTACTTATCATTATAAAAAAATATTTGAACCGCCCTAACTAAATATAAACAGTTTCTACGATACATTCTCATAAACCCTCAATACAAAACTAATTGACACCGGAACCTTTTATCATCTTCACTAAAACTCTCCCTTAAACCCAGCCGTATAAAAATCCATTTAAATTTGCTCCCAACAGCCCCGCAATCCCAAATCTCCCGCCGACATCGACTGCACAGTCGGAGAAAATAAAACGGGGTTACAATCGAAACGCGGCCAAAAACACCATAAAGACGGCCGCGGCGAATAACCGGGGCGGGATTGACCGTCGGGAGGGAGAGTAGTCAAGTGGAGGATCACCATCAACATCCCAGGCGCGCTAGTTCGCCACAGCGCCGAGCTCTATCCCTATTTACGGTGTCGGACGAGGCGTCTATCCTCTCGGCCGACACGCTTCGATTTCGCGAGAAGCGATTCTCTCTTTCTACCCTTATCCCTCCTTTTTTGCGCCCTCGGACTTTACGATCGACGCGCGCATAAAATCAGCGATTTGCAGGAGCTTTCACGTATGTGCGCCGGCTTTTTATCGGCTTTTTTTTTTGTTTTTTTTTTTTTTTCTATACTTGTGTTTTTCCGTCTGCTTTTCTCTAGTGAAGGTTATAGTATCGCGCGGGCGCGCGTTTTACGAGGCAGAGCTTTCGCCATTATCGAGCTGGTATATCGGCAAGAGGGTGTATATCGATAGTGTATATATCGATGGGTACTTGGAGTAAGTGACTGCTTGAGATGGTCCGTATAAGTAAGATTTATTTCTATTAATATTTGGGTGTAATGCCGCGGATGAAGTGGAATAAAAGAGATTGTGAGAGTACTTGTAAGGCAGTAAATGGAGCTAAATAAGTTGAATTACGAGAACTGCAGTTAGATGTATAGTTTTATTGAACTCTTGAAAAACGACAATGAACTGAATAAAAATTTAACACGACGTTTTGACGTAACTTCTTGTTTCAATAATCTCGATAATGGTCCTTTAATTAATACCCTCTGACTCGATACAAAAAGATATTTAAATCGTATTACAATCTATATCGCAACAGTCCAGAGCACCACTCGTAGTACAAGTTGTACTTCTACACCTCTTATATCCCTTTCGTTTTTGCAACTCATCCGTGCTGGTTTAAAACGAAAGCTCCGCGAGACGTGAATGTATATAGAGTATTCGTGGAACGCGTAATAAGAATCACTCAAGGGGTGAAACTACCTGAGAGAAGTATTCTTCTTACCTTTGTGCAGAGGGCAGGGAAAAAATTTAATGACACAATTCAGTCGTCGGTAGGATATCAGTCAGAGTTAAAGAAGACCAAAAAAGTTCAGGAATAGAGATTCTTTATTCAAATTATTGTGTGCTTATTGTAGCAGTAAAGATCAGTGGACTTTTTTCTGTTTCTGATATAATTGAGTTTAAAATTCTCTTTGAATTATGAAGATTAATTATGAGTAACAAATTATGCATTTTTAGCTGATTTTTAATGAAGCTCGGCGTAAAAGTGAGATAAGCTGTTCGCTTGGAGAATTTAAAAATTAAATTGAGATCTAGAGCAAAATTTTACAATATGAATTACAGATTAATCTTTTACGATCGTTTATCAAATTTTACAGTTAAAGCTTAATCTTACAAAATATATTGCATATTTAAATTTTAAAGCGATTTACTGTCTGTTTTATCATGAATGTTTTAAATTGATTTATTTATTTTTATAATAATAAATTACAAATGATAAAAAAATGAAAAACCTTCATCAAAATTCGTTAAATTTAAAATTTATAACCAAGATAAAGTAACAAAACAAAAATAATCGTATAATTGCAATTTACCGAAAAAAAACTATTTATCTACTTTCGCAAAAACAATCTTTACCTCATAAACCTCTGCTTTTCTAAAAACTTATCAAATAAAGTATCAAAAGAAAACGCGAGGAAATCCAGTAGCACAAAGACGAGGCGTATTTGAATTTGCAGGGCGCATCAGCTCGCACGTATCCACGCTATTTTCGTAATCACGGCTCCGGCGCAACTCTTATTACGAAGTTAAGCGCGAATGTCTCGAAGTTGGCAACGAACGACAGCCAGATGACTTCGACGAAGCAACTCGAGAACAAGTTTCCGGTATGCCTCCGCGCGGCCGCCGCGCGTCGCTATCATGGACAAATTACTAGTCGCCGGGCCGGGCCCGTAGGAATTTAATTGCCGCATTATTACGTACCATTGGGGCTGAAATTATATTTTCAGTACGCTCGCTTGCTATTTAATTTTGTTCGTCAGGGTTGTAAATACTGTTTTAGTCGTTGTGTGGGTATTGCTTGTTTGCAATTTTATGAGTTTAAATGTAGTTTGTGAAATTTATATTAAATATTTTTTATGTTTCGTTTTATAAAAAGTAAAGAAGCATTGTAATTATGACTAATTCTGATGAAAATAAAAATAATTTTCTGTCTAAAGAATGGGTAGTCAATACAAAAATTAATTAAAAATCGAGTTTGCGTTACAAATTGAAATGAAACATTTTTTTGATTTTAGATTATCGAGTTTAAAACCATTTTTTAATTTTCAGTAACTTTATTTTTAGTAACAACAATTACCACAATTCAGTAATTTGTAAAAATAGTTAACAATTACGAATGATTTTTTTTTTATTAAAAATTTTTAGTATTAATCATAAAACAAAAAGAAATTTATTTTGAATTTTAAGAAAGTTTTATTGACATATTTAGTTTTGAACTAAGGTAAAACATCAAATTTAAACTTTACCTTATTTATTTTTATTTAAATTTTAAATCCAATATAACCTTTTTTATAAATAGCACATAAAATAAATTTTTTATCAAATTAAAACTATTTTTATTAGAAAATGATTTTAAATTGTTATTTGTGTAAACTATTGAAGAGTGATGTGAATAGCGTATTAAAAGAAATATGTATTATACTACACCTTTAATATATATTTTTAAATATTTATTAATATTCTTTTCATATAGTTTTGATAGACATTTTAGAATTACGAACCAACATAAAAAAGAAGTCACTTATTCTAAAAAAAAAAATAGCAGCAAACATACGTATTTTTGATTTGATTACCACCCTCCTGATAGCCATCAATTTCTCAGACGCGATATGATCGCGCAATAAAACGTCAAGCATAAAAAATCCCAACTATAAAGCATTTCCCCCTCGAAAAAAGCTATCTCCCATTTTCTCTCAAAAAAGCACCGCCCATCCACCTCTGCACCTAGTAACGATCGGAAAAGAACCAGCGAAAATTCATTTGGGATCGTTTCGGTAAAGCGCAAAGGCGTGAAGCAAAAGTGCGCTTTCCGAGAGAAAAAAGAGAGCGCTCTGCACGAGGGCAGAACTTTGTTTTTGCCGCGCCGAATTTTTTTTCGGCCGGCGCGACGCTCACTTGCAGCTAGCGCGTTAATGAATAATTCACCGAGTCATTTGCATGTGGAGGGATGGTTGCGTCTCCCCTGGCAAACAGGTCACCTACCAACTTCATGCCGGCTTTACGACGTACTAATGGCCCAGTGGGTTTGCGCGCGTGAGCAAAAAGTTTTGCAAGCTGTACATGCACGCAAGGCGGAACACGAAACGGCCGGGCCTGTTAGAGATACGTTTTCGGTACTAAGGTCAATGGAGTGTGTGGTTAAGGAGGCCTTCAGCTCGGCGAGCAGTTGGATTTGTAGGCTTAAGTGAGTTAGTTGGACAGGGTGTAATAAAAGTTACGGAAAGGGATGAGTGAAATTATGAAACTTTCTTCTTGTCAGGACTAAATTTACAGTTAATCGTTACTATATGTAATTAAACTATCGTAGTCTAATTCTATTTTTGTTTTCCTTATTTCTTTTTTATTTCTTTTAAAAACGTGCAATAACTTCACCTCGGGACTTTAACTTTAACTCTAAATCTAATTACTTATGTCTTAAAATTTTGATCGTTTATTACAATCATACAAATTTGTGCATGCGTCCATCTTTGCAAATTAACGAATCTCGCTTTTGGATTAGCTAATGAGCTCAACAGGTGTTGCGGTTGTGGCACTCCGCAACATCTCAAATAGGTTGGCAGCGTCGCTCTAGGGTGATACTAATTATCTTTATTTTTTACCAATTCTTTTTTCTTTTTAAATACGGTAGACATAGCAAAAAGTTCAACAAAGGTATGGTCGATCCAGGATCGATGATAAGGCTAACACTTTTGCATGTACGCACGAAGAGAAGCCGTTTATTCGCGCGTTGGGTTCGGTGATTAAATTCTCTTTGACTGGGAGGCCGTTGGTTACGTGTACCATTGCATTGGGCGTACTCATTTAATTAACGATTCAATTAAGCCAGTCGAATGGTGCGTTCATCGTTGTTTGTCAGACTTTAAACTGAGAGTTATTTATGTGGTGTTTGCGGGATTCATATGTTAATAGTTTAAAATGTTCGCGTTGTTGTTACTTAAGCGGTAAAATTGTATTTTCGTAGACAAAATTCAAAATAGCAGATCTGTAAAATATTAAATTTTCTATTAAATTAACAAATACTTAATTAAATTTTATTTTTCTGAAAATTTTTATTTGTTTAAAAATTCTCGGGCTACGTAGATTGTAAAAACAAATAAAGAAACACATTCATAGTAATAAATAAATATATTACAAGCATTTTATCCGTTAGAGCAACAGACAAAACGTTCATAATTCTTATTTAGACGACAAAATCTATTTTTATTAGATTTTAATTAGAATCTTTACTTAAATATTATGTCGATCAATTTAACATATTAGTAATAATTTTTTTTTTTTTTTGAAAATGTATTTTGACATTTTCAAAGGAAAGTTTGTATTGATTTATTGCATACAGAGATGTTAATTAAAAAACTTCAAGAAAAATCGGTGAAAAAAGTTTTTTTAATTAACATCCCTCTATGCAATAATCCAAAAAATTTCCTTTAAAAGTAGAATGTCAAAACAGACATTAACAAAGAAAAGGAAAAAATGATTGCTGGTTAGTTGAATGAATTTAAAAAGCTTAAGTATATTTCTATTAATTTATTTAAAAAATTTGAACACATAAGCTCAGTATGTTGAAGATTTTATATTCAAATTTGACAAATATAATGTATTACACATCATTAATAGTAGTATGTACTTTGCAAACGCGTTTACGCAGGTAAGCACGCAATAAGACAAAGGTTCATTCTTGACCTGCATTTGACTACACTCCCTTTAAAAAGATGTACCTGACCAAGGAACTCGGACTTGCTCACTAAAAGCCTGCTATAAAAAAAGTCTTTTTGACCTGCATTTTATAGCAACCCGTTTATTTGTAGCTTAAGCGTGGCTGAGAAAAGAAATTAAAGAGAAGTAAGTGCGAGTAGAACGTCATTCAATTATTCACTAGGCATGAGAGAAGACTCCACGTAACCGATAGTTTCATCGATCTATAACATTTTAGGTATGAATAGTTCAGTCACGCAGATCACTTATTTTATGACAGTTATCAGTTTATGTTATTGATCATAAAGTTTACAGTGTGAAACGCCATTTCTCGGTTGACTTCGAAATAATCGACAACATAACTAAATGTTATTTAGTCGTTACTCAAAAATTATTAAACTATGCAATAACGTCTGAAAATTATTATATACGTTGAGGAGGCAAGTATCGATTATTAGATACGTTATGTGATTAATTGTAACTTTATTCATTTAAATAGATATCCCAGATAGATAATAGAATAATAAAAAAAACTAATATCAAGTATTGGATAGTTACAAATTGTTCCAATCTCACAGATTCAGAGGGAATGCTTATACTGCGAAGGAAGGGGGAGGGGGGTCCGATATTTGGTCAGACCACCATCAATTGTAGTCGGCTAACGAATTTGGATAGTTCGACCGTGCATAGTTCAGAGTAGTGCCGAATATGTAAATATTTGAAATGTAAATTTTAGTCAGTATAAATATTCAACCTCCAAAATATAGACTTATTAAGTTCTATAATAGAGAAATTCTTAAACAAGTATTGCAAGAAATATACAAATAATAGAAATAATATTTTTCCTAAAAAATCGAAATAGCATCATTCCGAAAATTTTATACTTTGCTTATTCAACATTTTGACGGTCTAAAATTTAATTTTCGAATATTCATACATCTAATATTTCTATATTCAATACTGGGCGCTGCGAAATTCTGCGAAATTCGTTAGTCGGCTACAGTTCGACAGTGGACTGTCTTTGACAAAAGTTTATTTTCAAAAAGGATTTTTAATATTTTAACAAGTCTGCTCGATGAATAAAATTCTTATACATTCGCAACCAATGAGCTTGAAATATCTGCTCGAAAAATTCCTATCTAAATTTGACAAAAAAGGCAACAAACAAGGGCATAAACAAAAAGCAACTCTTATCGCAACACGGATGCGTGCACACGCCAACTCAAGCGTGTACCCGCATCATTTTCCCGCTACATTTCGCACTTTCAAAATCCCAATTACTCCTCCAACAAATGCATGCAAAATTCATTAAAAGCTCATTCCAGTTTCTAAAAGCAAACACAACTCATCCCCGCCCCAAAACCCAGCAACTCGCCACAGCAAAATTCATACTTCCCACCTCGACAAAGTAAGTCGAGCCACCGCACCGCACAAAAATTTGACGGCAGCATCGATCACGCCTCGGATATCAGCGACTAACTCCGCGACGAATGACTGGCGCCGCGTACTTTCGTGATTGAATATCGGCTAATTGATTTGACGTCAGAGCGGGGATGAGCCGCGGCGGGCGCGCATACGTGTATACATCATTCGTCGTTGTTTTGCGCTAATTCGGCGCTCTGGCGGCGATCGATGGCGGCGCTGTTGTCGGTAATGCGTCATTTGTTATCGGCCCGCGTTTTGAAACATTATAACGGATGCGATGCGTGCGCCGCCTTCGCGCTAAGCTGTGATGTTGATTAATATGCGCTTTGTGCGCCGGCTACTCGCGGTAAAAGCTTGGTTGCTTTTGATGGATTTTAGATGCATGGGATTTGTGTGTATTCGCGTTTTTTGCTATTGGACATCATTCGAATGTTGGTGGCGTTATTTTTTCTGTTAATGTTGTATGATTCCCGGCGGGGTCGTTTATGAATGTAAATTGATGAATTGCTTGTATGAAAGTTTTAATTATAATATGCTTTTATTTAATTGAATTGTGTATTTCATTATTAATACATTATAGTAAATATTTGTAGAGACATGTACACAAATGTAAAATTGTATATTCAAATATACTATTTAATAAAAGATTGAATACATTAAATTTGACTGAAAAAGCTCTTGTACTCTTATCAGAATAAAATAAAAGATATATATAAATATCCATCCAAGAAAAGATACCCTCTCGATTCGCCTGTATCCCTTACTAATAAACCTCCAAAACTCGGCCTCGCGTTAACTCGCTCCTCGTTAAAAGCATTCAAAATGCATCCGCCGCGTAAGGCTGCCTTCGCGCGCGCAGCTTTGCTAAAACTCCTCGTCGTCCCATATACGGCGGAGGGGAGTAGGAGCGAATTAGCTAGCGAATTACCGGAGAATAATTAATAGGTCGCGGAGAACATCGTCCAATCGGAGCGCTTCGCGAGCTACAGCGAGCTTTTAGGAGCCGGAGAGAGGAAGTTTAATTAATTGGCCCGGATTTTATCTCAGCGCGGAGAGGCCGCCGCGATGATATCGACAGATTTAATTAAGGCTTGCGCCGTGTGCCTCCCACCCCGCGAAATATAAAAGTGACATTAAGAAGAGGCAGCCAGGCTGAATTGAGACGGCCGGAGCGATCTGTAAATTTATTCGCTCATGCGGACGTGGCATCGCGGATTTTTATTTCGAGAGCTGAGAGAGAAGCGGAAGTGGCTTCGTCTTTTTCGAATGGAGAATGCAATTTAATCAAGGATCTCATTTTTTCGGCTGGCTGTTCTGCCGATTGCTTTGTGTGAACTTTGTAAATAATAGAAGTGCTTTAATAAGTCTTATTATTGAACTTCAGTTAAAGTGGGTCAGTTTTAAAAAGAGAATGTAATGATGTTTTAAATAATTCGTTGTTTTTGTGACTGCATATGCCGTTCCATAATATATTTGCCGACGGCTGGCTCGTTCGTAAATGATAATTTTAAATATTGCATTGAGCAATACTCGATTATGAATTTGCAGAATGTATTGCTGACCTAATTATCTTTTGCGCATTTAAATTTAAATTATCAGAAAATATAACTTTTTAAAAAAAGCATATCCATAAATGAACAGTTTTCATTACGATAAAATGTTTAGATAATTTTACTACGTCTTCAGTAGAATTATTGTTATGAATTCAGTTACAGTTAATCCATACAAATTCACATACCTATAAAATGCATATTTTAAAATAAATGCATTTGCTGCAACATATGAAAATAAAGTGCATATTTTTAAAAAATAAATAATATTTAAAAGTCTGATAAATTCCAGATTTTTAAATATGTACGCCAATATTTCGAATATAAATAAATAAATAAATAAACACTTCGTCGCCCTGATGTAAAATTTATACGTTCAAACGTAGACTGCATAAATATTCAACCGATAACATGCATTAGCAATTCAATTTCTCGACAGATGAACAGATATTAATCTAAGTTAATGCTTCAAGTCACCTTGAATTTCGATTTGAGATTCATTGAAAAACAAATTTCTGTTCCTTTTATTCGAAGAAAGATTGGGGATCGAAGTAACACTTTAGAAGCACCAAATATTGTAGAAGTCAAATAACAAAAAGAAAATTTTCCGCGAGTCGACATAAAAGTTTGGGAACTGAAAGCGATAAAAGATTTTATGAAAACGTCAAAAAGTTTTACTTAAAAGCACTGAAATATCTCGTACAGTTGGAGGACTGCACGTTTTATCAGAAACAACAAAGGCGTAATCGGCTTTTGTTTTTGCTTCTTATAAAGTATGCGTTTTTAATGAAATATTCTGTTTCGCTTTCGTCTACTTTTACTAAATTTCACGCAGTCAATTGAAACTTATAACCAGCTTATATCACTTCACAAAAGCCGGAATCACATCTAAATGATACTAAATAATAACTTGACTTAAAACCCACTTAACCACACAGCCTAAATATCCATACATCATGCAACTTCACTCCGAAAACTTAAAATTTTTCAACACCCACTTCAAAACTCTAATCCTCATTCACACTCGGCCATCTCCTTCGCCTTCAGATGCGGCTTCATTGCCAGCCGCGCGCGCACTTTTTATCTCCGTCGTACTTTTCGCTGCACACGGACGATGAGAAATGGCTTCGCGCGCGCGCGTTACTTCCTCCTTTCTTCGTCAAGAGCCCAGCCGTACGTGCATCGCGCGAAAATTTGTCCCGGATAATAGTCGAGGCGGTAGCATTCCGCGCTCGTATGTCCGCCGCGCGCGGCAAACGACGTTGATATCGCGGACCGTGATATTTTTCACAGGGGCTGAACTTGCCGCGCGTACGTATAGAAGTCACGTACTGATTTCGAAGACGCGCGGGATGTTTTTATGGAGAAAAATCGCTGCTTCGTGGGTTATTTGTTTGTTTTGCTGTTCTTTTTATGCGGGAGTGTGGGGCAGATGGGGCTGGGTTTTATCTTGAGGAATGAGGCTGGGAGTCGGGGTTGTTGAATGGGAAAATTTGAGGAGGAATCTCTTGAATGTGAGGAAACTTATTATAAGAGTATTATTTGGTCCTTTTGGTGACATTTATAGAAGCAAGTATTTTTTTCAAGAGTTGATGTATACCGTGCTAAAAATAGAATGTAATAATACAACGCTAAATTTAAAATAAATAATTGTCAAAGAACACTTTTATTATTTCTATGGAAATTAAAATCACGATTCACATTTTAAATAAACTTTATAATAATAATTAAATAATTGTAATAAAATAAAAATACATTTCACAATAGCATTTAACCGTTCTAACAAACACAACAATTAAAGAAAAAAAGACAAGTACCCCACCTACCGACTAATCAGAAGAAACAAACAAGCCACAGTAAACCGAGAACTCCGGTCAACGAGCGCCAGGCATTTGAACTTAAAATTCTTTCGGAAGCACGTATCGCAATCCCGGAATTGATTCTTCTCTCGGCCTTCTCTCCCCCGTAAAAGGGACTTCCTCGGCTCTTTCCCTTATACGACGCGGGAAATCGAGAAAAATAGAGAACCTAAGCAAAAACGCCGTCGGAGCGTTAAAAGTCTTCGAGATACTTGCTCCTTTCGCTGCCGGCGCGGACAAAGAATTACGATTCGGAACTCGCGAGAAACGTATACGTGGCAGCGTACACAGTAGAAAATATCCGAAGCTCTTGAAAGCGTTGGTGGAGCGGAGAAAAGTGACATTAAGAAGAGGTAGATTTTGGAGATTTGAAACTTTTTTTCTGAAGACTGATTGGGGAATCCATTTAAAATAAAATTATACATATATGTATAAACTCTAGAATTATCCAAAAGAATATGAATGGTTATCTCCTACCTTTTAATATTGTGTATATTATAAAAAATTTAAATTATGAAAAACGTTATTAATTTTTAATGATTAATTATTATTATTTATTATTATTATGAAAATTGTTATCTTTCACACAGAATAAAAATAGTTCAACCGATACTCATCGTCATTTCTCGGTCTCGTAAGACTTCCTGCTTTATTAAATTCTTCTTCTTCGACACTCGTTGGATTTATAATAGCAGCAATTCGGAGCATGCAAGAGCTCAAGATATTTTTGCGCTCTCAGAAAACCAGTCGATCGTTTCGCGCAGCGCGCTCGAGCTACGCTTTTGAGTGCGCCTGGGAAAAATGCGTCTCTCGTCAGAATGACGTCAACGCGACGATGCAGCGTTTCCTATTATGCGGCCCAGAGGAGGATTGATCGGGAATGATTTTCACATTCTAGACGGGTCTGGAGCGGAAATTTTAAGGAGCAAGCTGGTTATTTCGCTAGAGTTGTCGGAAACAAGTGAGGAATGTGATTGTAAATATTGAAAAGATAGCAGTCTTTTTTAGAATAGGAAGACTGGATAAAATTGTTGAAATAAATTTTTGTTCGCGTTTTTGTTACGTCGAAAGAATATAGCTTTTGAGTATTTTATTACATATGCTGATGCAAATAGTAAGATTCGCAGTTGTGAAAGACGACACTTGAAAATTTGTTTTCACAGAATTTCTCGAGTTCATTTTTCTTGTATTATCACTTTGCACGTCTACAAAAATTTTTGTATGGAGAGCATGGGGGAAGAATTTCTTATATAGCAATAGAATTTTGAAAATATTTTTCAGAGCGCCGTGAAATATTACCTACGATATGAAAGATTTATATTTAAAGATTATAAATTTATTGCGTATTTTTAAAATATTTTAATTTGCAATTTATTAAACATAAAAAATCCAATCAGAATATACGACCCAGTAAAATAATGATAAAGTTTAATAAATATTGAAATTTAAAATTTATTTCATGCATATAATTTTAAATAAAACACACATAAAATGTCTTAAATTTATTCTGCCAATATTATTTTTTTATAAAAATCATATATCCTTCATTCTCGCTAATTGCTTTATTGATGATATATCCATTAAAAAGAAATATTTTAAAACTCAAATGCCTTTCATTTCACAAATTTATTTCTTTCACTAAATATATTTCTATCATGCTCGGAGCATAATAAACGTAAAAATCTATTTAATACTTTGCACATATTAAAAATGTAGCATATTTTACGGCGGGAATATTTCTTTATAAATTTACGCCAGCTCTTGCTGCGCATATCCGCTTTCGAACGAACGCGACTTATGCTAAACAGAGAGAAATAAGAAGAAGGAAGGGAGAGAGAGAGAGAGGAAGAGAGAAAATAAGCTAAGTGTGACAAAGCGAGCGGTAAAAAGAGAAGAAAAACAGGAGAGATAAGAGCGATACGTTTCGACGTTTCTTCGGAAGATGAAAGGATCGATCCATTTCTGCCGCTGCGCGCCAGACGATTGCTTTCAAATTTAAATTTCCTTCCCCCGTTTTCGTTCGGGCGTTGATGCACTGCAGTGAGTGCACCATTCCCCTCAAGTGCTTAAAAGCCTATTTTTGTTGTTTCTTTTATGCACTGTACCATTGTACCTGTATTTGAAATTTATATTTGTAATGTATAGGAAGGGAAAATTTTTAAATCTTTCTAGTTACATCATAGAAGTGAAAATTTGTACTTTTTATTTTAATCAAAAGTTCATTTATATATTTTAGATTTTCACGTAAGAGAAAAACTATGAATAATTATAAGAATTAGAGTAGAGCCATTAAAGCGTGTATTCGCAAAAATGCACACGTGTTCCACTTCTTAAAGAAGAAGTAAGAACTTCACTGAAATATGGAGCAGCGTCTTTACGCATCAATAATTCGCAATATCAAGCACTTCGAAGAAAATCGTAAAAATAAAATCTTGTATATTTGAGGAATTCAGCATAAAAAGGATGAAACTGTCAGAAGATAGAATCTTAAAGTGCCAAAAATACTACTGAATGGAATAGATTGATGCAGCTTGCGGGAACGAGAAAAAGCTTTAAATTATTTTTTCAATCTAAAAAATTTTATTGATCCACATTATTTTAACGTTTTTATCCAAGAAAACAATTTATCACTATTTCTTATATTAGACTAAATAATATCCCCATAAAATTTTTTTCAATTTATCCATCGAGCGTTCTTACGCTAAATCGATGATAAAAATATATGTAGCAAAAGGTAAATTTTATCGAAGAGTAACTTCTTATTACGTCTTTTTTAGCCGCCATCCCTTATCCATTTGTACAGTTTCTGCGCCACTAAATAAACTCCAAAGGGCAGAAAATTTTTACGACGACCCGCATGCGAACGGTACATCCATCTTGGTCCTGTATGAAAATAAAATAAGGTGCGCCCAGACTTTTCCCGAAGTGCCGCAGCGTGGGATATAGTTCGGAAATTTATGGACAATCTTCGATATTCGCGATCGCTCGCTGCATGGCTCGAATTTATGCCGTCCAAAGTGGTTGACCGCCCGCAAAATAAATCTCCCGGCACACCTGACGCTAATATTACCGCGCGCTCGCCCGGAGTTCGCCTCGCGTCAGAGCGGATATTTCTCGCGGTTATTTCGGGCTAGCGTGCCTTAGGGAGGGCAAAAATGAAAAGTTCATTGTTGTCTTTAATTGAGAGAATTGAGCTTGCGGTTAGCGCTGTTATTTTAGGTATTACAATAATTAATAATGCATGGAGTTGAAATGAAGGGTGCAGTCTTAATATATCTTGGAGCTCCCGGAGTATTTTCAGATAGTAATAAATAAAACGTATAAACTTAGCTATAAATCACTGAATAAAATTTCATTTTTATTATTTTCCATCCTGGTTATTTGGCTCCGATAAATTAGAAAAACAAGCTGTAATAATAGCAGCGCAAGATATGAAAAATCGTTTTTAAAAAACAGAAAAATTATCTACATTAAATTACGAATTTACCTCCCATAATACAGCATAAATTTTGCCCGCCTAAAAAGAAGTACAAGCGAATTAATTGAAAAAATTTGTAACCACGAAAAAAAGAAAGCGCGAATAAAACAGAATCAAGCTGACAAGCGAACGAACGAGAACGCGTGTTTTCATTATCAATGCAAATTAAAGCAGCCGACCGGGCGGGTATAGCTTCGATTTTGTTGTGCTCGTCCTGGGCGCTCGCACCCCTACACCTCCCTCGCCTTTTATCGCGAAATAACGAGGTTCCAGCGGCATAAGTTACTCTCCTGTTTCGCGGTAACGACGCGGCGCGCAGCCGCGCAAACAGCGAGCGTTAAAACGAGGAAGCGAGACAGGCAGCGGCGAAAAAAAAGAGGGCGCAGGCACCCGAAATTCGCGGGATTTAATCATTATTATTCTCGGTCCTCGTTACTCGCGCTCATTGTTCGCCGAGGCGGGGCTCTAATGAAAAAGAAGACAAAAAAAAGCCAGAGGGCGCGAGAAAAAAGGAGGAAACGGAACACGGGGGGCGTTTAATGCTGGAGTGCAGGCGCGGATCGGGTCTATGGCGTGAAATACGCGCGACCGAGAGTGATTTATGATTCACAAGAGACGAGCGGTCAGCGGTCAGCCGCGCGCGAGCGGACTTAGCTGGGAAATAATTATTTTAGGGCGGCTTTTGGAAGTTGTTGCATTTTGGATGGGGGGTAATAATTTTTGCTGATTACGTCGGGAAGGTTTATGGGCTTGTTTTTATTTATCGCTCCTTCATATGTATGGAACTGGGAAGAGGAATCAAATTGTATTATGAAAAATAATAGTTGTTGCGAAATTGTAAATCATTTGTATAGCTGGAGTACTTTTTAATGAACGTAATTCGAACAACGAGAAAATCTCGGACAGTTTAGAATTAATTCCTCTATTTCTATTGTACGTTCCGTTCGTAATACAGTTTTCGATCAGGCTATATTAGGGGTTTGAGCGCTGGGAGAATATGAATTTATGTTTCGCGGCTGTCCGATAAGTCGATTATGTGTGCGCTTTCGCGATTAATATTTGAGTGAACGCGATTTGGTCCAGATGAGGTGCGAGCATTGTTAAAAATTGCATGAGCACGCCCGTTCGTGTAGTCTTTTTTATGGGGTAATTAATTTTTTTCCGTGGTATTAAAAGGATTTAGTTGATTCTATTTTACGCGAGTTTTAAGGGTCATTATGTTTTAAAATTATGAAAGATGCAAACACTTTTTGCTATAATAAAATGGTTTAATAAATTTCCAATGTAGTGTTTATTTTACAATATAGCTATAGCCATGAATAATACTGTAGTCGTATTTATTATGATTAATTCTCTGGTATTATTTTAGTTACTTTTAATTTTTTAAATAATTGCTATTTTCGTATAAATTGATTGTTTCACAGACATCAATTTAACAGAAAAGAAAATAAACTGGTCAGTTTTATATCACAAAAAAAAAGTTTAATTAACAACATTGACCAGCAGTCGAATCACTTTATTTTGCTTACAAGCCCGAGCGCAGACTCATTAAGCCAACCACAATAGTGACAAAGTTATCCAAACTAATTTTCTCCCCTTTCCGTCCGGCACTATAACAACCTACGAGAAAATTGGAATAGAAATGATTTCCAACAACGACCCCGTTTAGCTTTATATTTTTTGGAACTGCGTCCACGGAAAGCAAGAGAACGAATTTTAAGCGGACGCAAGAGTGTCAACAGGCTCGCGAACGGCGTTATGCGCTTGTATGGCGAAACTGTCGTCAAAACGTTAAATGCTTTATGCAAAGTAGATGAGGGAAGAGGGCGCCACAGAAAGAGCGGCTTGTTACGCTGGAGCGGAAAATGAATTTCGCGCTCGCACATTCGTGTTGGACAAAAATATCTTTTCAGAGATGAATACGGGAAGAGATGACTTTTTTAGGGGTCGTATTCAGGTGTGAAACTGTTTTTTAATGAGTGCAGCTTATCAAGCTTTTTGTAGACATGATGAAAAGGATTTTAGGTTTGTTTATCTGTGATTTAGTATTTTTTCTTTTGTCAAGAATCATTAAGCAATTATTCAGCACTTTAGTAGATCAAATTCACTTATTATTAGTACTTTTTGCTTTTTAAATACGAATAGATATTAAAGGTAACTTGATTCATTGCATGTGTAATTTACTGTATTTGAGTATCTCATTAGCATTTGACATAAAAGTTTTGATTTTTCTTAATACGTTTTTACATAATTTCATTCGCAATTCATATCAAAAGCTTCGGCTAATGAGAAAAGAATTTGAATAAGAAAGCAAAGGAAAAACTATTACTAAAAATATGTTAATATACTGAGAGATCAAGGTTAAAAGCAAAAGTACAACTTTTTAGTTAAAATTACTATTTTTCTGTAAAATAGTTCAAAAATTGAAAAAATCTATAAAATTATCAAATTGGTTCTTATTAATGAATTTCTATTTGATAAATTTTGTAAAATTACATCATAACTTTTCCTGTAGTTTTGATTAAATTCACTAACTAGAATGTTAACTGTTAACTTTAAAGACTTCTAATCTTTGACATTTATACTGACAAGAATAGTAATTTTTATTAAAATTTTGCATGTTTAAAAAAGTTCTGTCTCAGAGAACGAAATGGTTAAATGATTTTGTTTATAACATTACAATAATATCTGCAATATTAATACTTACTGGTTGCTTATTATTAACTTATCATTTATTCTTCTCTTTACAATCAACAAAAGAAATAACTTCTTATTAACAAAAGTCTATCTAACTGCAATTATACAAACAAAAAACTTGGCAGTCAAATCTTAAGAAAAAACAAAACAGAAAAAGCACAAAAATCTTACTTCTCCGTAATTTCGCAAATGGAAAGCAGCTCCAACAGCGGCGTGCAAAAAGCAGCGAATTTCACGAATCACCGACACGTTATTCTCTCCGTTCATTCGCGCACCGGATTCGCGGCGAGCGCGCGCTTTACGAATTCCGAATTAACTCTCAGAAATTCTACCCCCCCCCCTCCTCTCTCACCCCTCGCCCTCATATTCCATTACGGTGAGCAACAATGGAAAATTTTGCGCGGTCGGCCCACGAGGCTGAATGTGGCTCAGGAAAGAGCGAGAAGAAAAAGGTAAAAGAAGAAGAAGAAGCGCGCCTCGGGTACCCTCGACAAATCATAGTGCGGCTTTCATGGATTATCAGTGAAATCGCTGATTTATCGCTACACTTGTTTCCTACGCTCGCTCCACACAAGCCCCGGGCAGGGCTCGGTGGGGATGATTTACATTTTCTCGGCTGTCTATAAATCCAGCACGGCCGAATCTTGAAAAAAGTCGGGCGAAGCTTAATAAGAGGACGGAGGGAGAGAGAGAGAGAGAAGTTCTGGAGGAGTTCGGCTGCGCGCGAACTGCGCGCTTAAGTGGATTTCGCGCGGAAAGTTGGAGTTTGACTTTCGGAAGTCGTTTTGCGTCGTTAAAACAATGGCGCCCCGACGGATGTTATATTTTGCGGGATACGCCGGGCGCGTAAAGTGCAAATATAACGACGACATTGCTCGCCGTTTACGCAAACAGCTTACAGAGTGGCTGGGCGGTCGCCGTGGATGTGAAATATGCTTCATAAATATTTTTAGCTCGGAAGTCAATTTGCCTCGGGGACTTTGGGCTTTGGCGAAAGTTTAGCAATATAGATGAGCGTATGGATGCGGGTTGTAATATGCATTTTTTTGAATGTTGGGAAAGGATTGTTAATAAGTTCATAGTCAAAGTTTGAAATTTATATGTTGTAAGTTTGAAAGTTTTTTAATCTATAGCAAATAGTTTAGTGTGTATTTTTTTTAATAGATTTTCAATGTTCCAATATCGGCTAAAGTGATAGAAGAGTTTATGTTTAATTTTTATGATATACTTGAGAAAGTTAACTCGCAAAGGCGAGCCTTATCCATAATGAACACAAAGGAGAAGAGCACGAGTTTACGAGCTCCTTGACCTGAAAGGTAGATGTAAATAAATCAAACCCATTGTATATAGAATAAAGAAACCATAAATTTGATAAGTTTCTCATCTCGGCTGAAAGGTTGAAAATTTGTTACCTCTATAACAAAATGTATAGCATGAAAGAGTTTAACTATCTTATCAACGGTACCGAAGCGTCTGACCCAATCCATAACCGCACTACTTAAATCACAAATGCGACAGAAAATGCAGTAACATTTTTAAACTTCAAGTAAACCCAATAAATCTTATTTCTAATTAAATAATGTAAAAAATCTAGCAGTAATAGCCATTGTTATAGATATTAACAGATTTAAGATAAAATAAGATAAGAATATACACAAGTACGGACATGCTTAGACAATTTAAGTTGTTAAATACAGTATTCTTTTTTTGTCCATATGTCAGATATATCCAAAAACTTTTCGAATTTAGCAAAGTCGAAGTATAGAGTAAATTTCTCCTTGCAGCTGCGAAGACGTTTATCTTTCGTCACTATCGCCAAATAGAAGATTTAGCGCTTGTCTGGCCTACTAAAAATCTGATCAGCTTTCAATTTAACTTGGGGAGCGGAGTAATGAACTGCTTTAGTGCGCTAAGTTTAAGTTGAGATTAGATTACACACTGAATTTGCTGAAACTTAAATAGCTTTTCGACTGATTGAATCAAGTGTTGAAATCTCATCAAAGTCCACGTTAGACACCGATTTGTCTTTCAAGTAACTGATACAGTTAAATTCAAACAAAGTCGCCTGAATTTCAAACAGCCGTAATTCAGATCCCCCAGTTTTTTCAAGCAACATTCAATTTACAAAAAAGTTAAATTTAAAATCAACTTTATCCACACTGCTCTACTACTTAGTGATGCACTTAAATTAACGCCGCTACCACGTAAAGAAAAAAAATAATCGCAATCAAATCAGCGCTCCCAGCGCTCCGCTAATTCTCACTTAATCACGTATCGGCAAATCGTTAAATTCCCGCGCCTCGCGCCGTTCCCATCTGCGCACTCACCTTCTTTTTCAACCCATCCCCGCGCGTCAATTATAATTTTCACTCGCATACCAAGTGAGCGTCGCGCTCGCGCTAATTAAGTGCGCGCATGGCTCTTTTATCGCGTCGCTCCGGCGCTATGCATGTTTCCTGCACGCGCGCACGTGCGATCGATCGCGCTCATCGAGAGCGCTTTGATGTTCCCCAACTGCTTAATGACACTTAGGGAGAGAAAAGACGGCGCGCGGCGAACGATGCGCCAAGGGTGCGACAAAAAAAAGGGAGAGGGTGAGAGGGATAGCGAGCGAAGAGAGACGAGCTCGTTGAAGAAGTTTCGAGTGAGGTTTTTTAGCGCGCGCTTGTTTGTGGAGTGGAGGAGGATGGCGCGTATCGTTGTCGATTTTTTGATGATTATTCTGAGCGATGCTTTTTTGTCTGCCGGCGTTGTTTTTTTTTGAGCGTCGAGTGGTGGCTAGCTTTTATTGAAAGCTCTGCGAGCCTGGCAGCGAGGTTTTTCTCTGAATGTTTTGATAGAACGTATATATATTTTTAAAAGTTATTGTTAATATAATTTATTGCCAATCAACGCTTGCTTACTTTCAGTTAACTAAATAAATGTATTCCGGCAGCCCCGTAATTGTATACATTCAAATTCGTTTAAAGCAGCAATTTTCGAACACGCAAACGTTTCCGCCTGCCCGATTCAATAATTCATGAAATTCTTCAGCTCATCGGCAATCAGCCTCGCGCCCTCCTCGAAAAAGAAATCTAAAACAGCAGACAGTCGTTACTACCCAACAGCCCTCTGCGACGTCTAATTGGAGCATAGCAGGAGTCTTGGCCCCGTCGATTGGCGGCGGCGGCAAACTTCAGTTCTCGAAAGCTCGCGAAAGGGAGAAGCAAGGAGAGAGGCGGTCCAGCCGACTTTTGGTCGGTAAAAGGAGAGGAGGACCGCGCGCGCCTGCTCGGACTTGGCGCGCTGGTCTCGAACTAACTGATTCGCGAGCAATTAGGAAAGTTACTCTTGGTAACGGCGCGCTCGCAAGCTGTAGGACGCGCCGATCCTTATGAATTAAAGGACAAAGTCGTTCGCGCGAATTAATTATGAACTTCGGCTGGGTGCACGTGAGTGTGTATATGTTTGTGTGAAAGAGAGGAGGAGGAGGAGAGAGAGAAGAATCGTCTACTTAAGATTTTCTTCTTGATGTAGGGTGCAGCGAATGGAGAATTACAGGTCGGATAAGTGCTGCAGATGGTTACAACAAGCTATTTTCTTAGACTGTTATTGTATAGTGAATTTTTGAAAATGCTGATTGAGAATCGAAAGACTTATTTAGTTTATTCAAATTCTAAATATATAAATGAACTGCAAAACTGTAAAATGTAGGCAGTAACAAAATAATACTTTTATTTTTACTAAAAATTCAGTAGAATAAACAAAGGAATTTTTTTCAGATATTCAAGCATTCTACTAAGAAGATTTTCTATTTAGGTCGTATAAAAATCATAAAAAATTTTTCCATTTTAAATAATATGATAAGTTCATCATCATCTTTTAAAATCAATAATTTGTAATTTTAATGTTATAAATTAATAGAACTTAAATAAAAACCTTTCTAATGATTGGACTGCCCTGGCCCCTTAAAGTGAGTAGTACTCTTAAAGTAAGGTTAAGTAAGGTTTGATTCTGGCAAGTCAAAAAATAAGTCCGTTATCCATAGGTATAAGCGATACAAAGAAATACTAAAAAATCTTGACTTAATTTATCCCGAATATTAATGGGTGATTGAATTGAGTAAAGTACTCATCCTAAAGATAATAAAAATATATATACATGTAAAATTTCAGATGATTTAATGAAAATTTCCTCCAGTTAAAAATAGGTATAGTAAGCCATACAAAATCTTATTTTTTTATAAACTAATAAACTATATTTTCTGATTCAGGAACCTTGACATCAAATTACAGACATCAGAATTTATTAAAATTTCGGAATCAAAAACATTATCGCTTTTGCTACATTTTACTGTTTTCGCAAGTTTAAAACGTTCTCTATCTATTTGCAACGCATCATCGGCTATCAGTTTTCCGTCCATCATTATTGATCGTGTTGCTTATAACGAATTTTGGACAAGCTATAAAAGCGAGTTTTGAATTAAATTAACATTTACTGTCCGTCCAAAATCAATATTGCTTAAAAATATCAATATTGGATTTAAATTTTTCATTTCTCTTTTCTCGCTAGATGAAAACAACGATTCAAAGTACGCTCTTAAAATAAAAAAAAATACAGAATTTTTAAATTTACCATAAATTTAAATTTTAAATTATCTCCTTTGAGGCTTAAATTACATTTATTCGGTACAGAACCACGTGAATAGAAAAGTTTAGTTTTACTCGTTTACTCATTTGGCCTGTAATAACGTTTATGGAAACTACACATGTACGTGGAAGTTTGTCTCGAATTTCGGGTACATATTATAGCATAACTTCAAAAATTTTTCTAACTTTATACAATTATTTTCATTTGCATAATGGACAAAGTTATTTTGAATAGAAACATTAAAATGCAAAAATGTTTTTGCCACAGAGATATCTAAAATTTTTCAAAATTTTATTAAGTAAAAACAATTATTTGATATTGTTTTATTTAAATACTGATATGAACTCTAAGCAGCAATTTAAATGATGAATTTTTTAATTTTGGAAAAAATCTTATTAATACATTGACTGTAAAATAAGGCTTGTACTTAAAAAAACTTTATTGACACAACTAATTAAAATTTCTAATAAAATTCTTTATATCAACCTTTTTAGTACATTAAGCACAGCCTAAAATAGAAAATAATTTAAAAAAACACTCAAATTCTCTTTTCAAAACCACGAAAATTGCAAAAACAACGACGCAAATCTTTTTGATCGTTATTTACGAAAAGCTGCGGGCACTCGATACGAGCGTACATATTTTTTTACGTCAAAGGCTTGAGCCCCCCCAGTCAACGCGACATTTGTCAGGATCAAATCGTCGCGCACAGCAACGATACGCCCAGATTAGTCGTTGTACTCTTTTTTTTTAGTTTGCTTGGTGCGAGCGCCAGCGATAATTTGCACACTCACGAAATACGAGAGAAAATGAAAAAAAGCAAATAAGCGAAAAATGCGGGATTACGCACAAGGGGATAGAAAGGTTTAAGTACGGATTTATCTGAATTTTATATGGTTCTTTACTCACTGCAACGAGTTGTATTCACTCATAATAAGTAACGGATATAGTAATCCTCGAGTGCGATACACGATCTGTAAACAAAGAAAGATTTTTTTAATGTATGAACGAATGTATGATAAAAAATAATGGAGGATTTTATGTAAAATGTTTGAGTTTGAGAGGATTATAAAATGCTGAATAATCCAAGCTAGAGTTACATTTTTTGTTCTGATAAATAAATTGATTGACATACTTAAATGAATGAAATAAATCAAAAAAGTAAAATCTGATATTATCTTTTTATTAAACACATTTCATTGCATGGAAAAATAAAATTTTATCAATTTTAATTTTTTAGTGTCAAACCATTATTGGCTCGTAATGCTAAAATAAAACAAGTTATGATTTTCGTCATATATCATTTATTAAAAATGTCATTATACTTATTTTACTTATTTTATACAAATTGACATTTAAATTGATTTCAAAATGCATACATTAATCAAAAAACTTTCACAGTACAATCTCGCGAATGAATAAAGTTCTCGCTTCTACATTAATGCAAAATATTTTAAAGAATTCTGAAATCACAGAAACGTCTCTGCTGTATCTTCCAAAGATATCTAGAAGATACTTCAGAATTAAATTATTTTCTTCTCAAACCTTATATTCCTCCTCGGGTTCATTCCATTTTCCCTCGCCCCTTAGTACCTGCTCCACGTACCTTTCTAACGATAAAAACGACAAGCCCGCGAAAATTTATTAACCAAGCCTCATAAAGCTCGACTTCAATTCCAAGCACCCGCGAGGACTCGCACGCCCTCGTGTAACTTACACGCGAGGCACTCGCAAAATCAAGGCAGGTAGAAAAGAAGAAGAACGAAACTCACTGCAAACGCGGTCGATGAGAAAAACGAGCGGAAAGCTCGTGAAGCAGAAGCGTCTATACGCCAAAAAAAGACATACACCCGCGCGAGCACACGTATGGAATTTCGCGCGACGAGTAGGTGGGAGAGAAAAACTCGATAAGGAACGAGGAGCTTAAGGAAACAGAATTCCCGCGCAGCAGTCTCGCGCGACTCGGGAATATTTTCAGCGATAAAACATTCAGGGAGATAGAGAGGAGCACAAGTGGATGTAGCGAATCAAAGTATACGCGTGTATGCGTTGCTGCCTCCGCGATTTCAGGGATCCGGAGGCATGCGGGCAGAGGTTTCCACCTTTGGTATTGTGTGATGCGCTGGATTACGTTTTTTCGCTTTGCGAGGAAGATTTCGTTTAATTTTGTACGGACGATAAAGTAAAATTTATTATAAGTGGTTTTTTTGTAAGTAAACAATGCTGGAAAATAGTCTGCGGTTTTATTCTATAGAATCTAGGTTCAAGGAAGATGAATTTTCAAAGAGCTTTTGGAAAACACATGTAAGTTGGAGCCAGGTCAGCGAAAGTCCACGTTCGCATGCGGTTTACCGCAAACGAACAGTGGTACATTTGTGTAGCGGGTACCAGCTTGTATGTCTTAGTAGAGGAGCGTTACAGCAACCTCTTTTTATAGTCATCATAAAGTTTATGTAAAATATTTTAAAAGTGTGACTAATTTAATTTAATGGATTAATTATTGAAAATTTATCATTATAAGATTGCAAAAAGACTTGTAAGCATCACAAAATATTCTTTTGTAAAAAATTAACGGGAATTTTGTGTAATCTTCATTTATGAAACTATAAAGATTTTCTTTGTTAATAATGTGAAGATTGTAATATTTTGATCTTCTTAGATTAATGATTTTATAACTAGTTTGAAAATTCATCGAACTTTAAAATATTTACGCAGAATAATGTAGGTCAAACTCATTTTAACACTAGGTATTGTTTTGCTTATCTTATATTATAAATTTAGTTAATTTTCTTAACTACGTGATTAAGAAAACATTGTACAATGCCTAAAATATATAATGAAGCTTTAAAACTTTAATACTCAACGATAAGCTCTATGAATATATTTATATTATAATCAAAATTTTGATATATAATATATCGTGCAGTATTTCATTGAAGCTGATGTAAATTTAAATATGTAGAAATGATAGATAGTAAAACATTGGACGTATTACTTACTATGTATGTAATTTCAGTAAAATAAACAGATATTTGATTGAAATGGAATCAAAATATTTTTGTTCAATAAGTTAACAGCTATATAGTCTAGAAGTAGGTTAAATTACTCATATTGAAATATTTTATACAAAACTAAATAAATCTTTCTGTTTAAGAGAAACAAAAATAATAGAAAAACGCAATACAATATTAAAAGTCTTTAATTTTGTATATCTATTTTAAATGCAAAATATTTCGATTACCCTACTTTCTGTATTGTACTATTACAAACTATTTTTCAGTATGCTAAAAGTCAAAACGCATCCCACCAAAAACTCAAGAAAAAATATCATTTTCACTAATAACACTTCCAAAAATCACGAAAGCTCCTCCACTACTATAAGCACGTCATCGACAGAACCCAGCCATCAAAAGCAGAAGTGCTTCGAAGCTTCGCGGAATACTTGAATGACACGAGCGCATCGTCACAAGCTCCACCCTTCGAACTCGACTATAATACACAGTCTGCACACTCCTCGGCAGCGAGATTGGAATTCGCAGCCAGGCCCGAAATTACTTATAATTCCACATCGAAGTCGTCGGCTTCGAACTGTGCACTCGCTCGGAATAAATCACAGCCGATGAATATTAATATTTGCGGCAATCGATATTGCGCGCGTACGCGAAGCGTTGCGCGCGACTGATTCGGCTGGCAAGATACTGGCCTGCTCCTGCGAGAGATGCGCAGAGTGGTTTATGACGGTGATTTTTCAGGGTTTGTTTGGCTCTGATAAAACCAAAGGATGGATGTTGCATTATGAGTTATGGGAAGGTGGCGTTATGTTTGATTAAGAGTTATAAGGCCGCGGAGAAGGATTTTGACGTAAGCTGGACAAGTTTCGGGCACATTTGGAGAATGTATGAAAATCTAAAGATATGAAATTATCTTTGAGGACAAGATTGGAGAAAAAAGACTTTTTGTAGTGGTTTTGTTATCGTTATTAAGATTATTAGTCAATTTCGAAAAATTGAGATACTTAAAAGAGTATGGATACATACGTATCTTTTTCTTCAGCTTTTTCATATAGTATCAAAAGCGGATCAAGGTAAAGATAGCAAAAAGATGACAAGGAAGAAGAAAAAGACAATTCAGTTTTATTGATTCGAAGATTACATATATAGTAATCAAGATAAACATGACTTTAAGAGAGAAAATTTTCCTTTTTTAAGTCAGTGTAAAAAAATATAAACAAAAAATGAAAAATAAATATTTGTTACAAAAAAATTTTCAGTCATCTTTGTATTTAATCGATATTTTTATTAATATTATCCAAGGATAGACTAAATAAATTTATCAAATCTATGAAATGTATGATAAAACTGAAAGAATATAATGCGGATTTGAATCAAATTTAAAAGTATATTTTATTTTCAAGAAATATCGAAATTTTTTGGTTCGAGAACCTCCAAACCTGGATCTGTGTTTGAAAGATATAGATGTTTACGGGATGAAAGTAGGTAAAAAAAGTTCAATCCGTATATAAATTTTGATTTCATTTGATACTCCTATAAACTTATATTTTAAAATATTTTCAAAGTCTGCGATTTTAAATATAAAATAATGAAATTTCGTTAAGCATCTATTTAAATATTCAACGTTCTCAATACATAGTATGAAAGGATCTAAATTATTTACGCGCACTTAAATATGCACTGCAATTTCGTTTCAAGAGACCATGTATTTATAATGCATCACAAACACACGTTTGTCGTTCAAACTACATAGCAAAACAAAGTCAAATCAATTACCTCATATCCACACCGCTTCCTCTAAAATCAATACCGAACAGTGCACGATGGGCACGTCTACAAAGAAGAATAATCAAGGATGCCATGAAACATTCAGATCTGTTCATTTTTTTTAACCCCCAGCTCGTTCCTTAATCATCGGCTGTCGTTGCTACAGCAGGCAGCGAATCGATCCCCAGGGGGACTATCGTACACGTCCACGGACCAGGCAACACTGACTTTTCAGCAGCGAAGGAGGGGATAACTCGGGCGTTGCGCGATGAAATAACGACGAACGGCACTCGATTTGATTGGGGAGAGGCAGAAGAGCGAGAGCACGAATTCCATTTGAATTTCATTGTTCCAAGTCCGACATTCCTGGATATATACGCTGTCTCGTTCTCCGGGCATCGTTAATATTATTCTCGCGATATCGCTTTCGTTTATATCATTCAGCGCGAGAGAATAACGAGAAAAAAGCGAGGGAGCGAGAGCGAGATCGAACGGAGAGAGAGAGAGAGAGAGAGAGAACAGGAAATTTTGCAGCTGCGCGAGAGAAGTTTTCTCGACCAACGAAGCATAAAAGGCTGTTGCAGCAGCAAGGGAGAGAAAAAAAATACGTTCGCCTCCCGCTCTAGCCTTAAACAGCCACCTTTCTTCCGTTCGTCGCATACACGCTCGCTATTTTCCGCTTTTTCCGTATTACTCCTGTAAGGCGCAGTAGTGCACACACCTCATTCCTTCTTCCTTCGTTATATCGAGCCATGATATACAAAAGCTCTCTCTCTCTCTCTCTCTTTCTCTTTATGTTTGGAAAATAGCTAGCGCAGCTGTTGACCTGTAAAAAGGAGAGAGGGAGGAAGAACAAGAGAAAGCAAGAGAGAGAGAGAGAGAGAGAGAGAGAGAGAGAGATAGAGAGAGAGAGAGAGAGACAAAGAAAGGCGCTCAGGAGTGCAAATCTCGCTGAAAACGTGAACTGCATGTACACGTGAGGATACATGCAAGCACGGACGAAAGGGATAGGCGAAGGAAGCGAGAGATATCGACGACGTGGGTATTTTTCATCGCTTCCGCCGACGTTTTAGAAAAGTGGGAGAATGAGCCAACGCCTAAATGCGCCTCAGGCCAGGAAGTTTGGCGTTTACCGACTAGAGGTTTATTGTGAGGAAGACGATGTAAGTTTGTTTGGGTTGACTTTATATAGTTTAACGATAGTTGGTTAATCTAACAGAAGATAGTTAAAGTAATAAAGGATGATTAATTTATATTTCGTTGAATTAGCGGTTGTGTTTGAGTTCTGAATATTAATGAAGGGGGTTGAAAAGATAAATTAGTATCAAATAATACATTTTTAGTAACACGTTTACTATAAATACTCTTTTAAAAAAGGCATCACGGAAAGTTGAAGCTCCTATAGGTTCGACTATGATTGGTCGTTTAGAATGATAGAGAAAATCAAGTTTAGGTTATAGGTCAAACATAGGGTTGGATTTTACTAACGTTTGTTAAAAAGCAAAATTGAAAACATATTGAAGACAATCCAAAATAATTGAAATATTTCATAATACAAAATGATCAATAAAAACAGTATATAAACGTAAGTAGCAACCCTTATACAACGGAATGCCAAAATATCTTGTGACGTAAAAACGCCTATGGCAGCAGAATGTCCTCGACTACGCAGCTTGGAATTTCTCCGCTCGCACAGCAGTATTTTCCGCCCTAAATTTTGGATGCATTAGGTGTGCGCTTGGAGCTGAAATTGCGATCGCGCGCGTAGTTCGAGTGTCCGTCCGGAGAGATTTAAAGAGCCGTTGAGATGCTAGAGAGATAATGCGGAGGCAGGTCAGCTGCACGGCTACCAGCAGGGCCTTTTTCGAGGGAGAACGGAAATTTGGCCAGAGCGCAGTACCGCAAACGACGCTTGCAATTCGCTTTGTTTTATGCCTTCTCTCTCTCCTTTCCCTCTTTCCAAGGGAACCTCTATTTCTCGCTGCCGTGCTCCGCGTTTCTTATTCCTCTTACTTTGCAATTAGAGATTGCAGCGCCAAATGTTTTCTAAAATTCGTTATAGATCTAACGTATCTTTGATGCTAATACAATTTAAATGTAACATCATTTAGTTTTTAGTTTTTCTTCAAATTACATTTTTCATTTTTATGTTTATTAAGATCGACTGTATGATAATTTAAAATACTATTTCTTTTAATTTTTTATTTATACATTTCGAAAGCATGGATAATAATTTAATTCAAATTAATCTGAATCCGAATTCTTGTGTTTCCATTTCTGGATTTTTACCACAATTTCATAATACGAGATGATAAATTATCACTCAACAGTATTAATTGCTATAAATACTTTTTAATAAAAGATACATCGTTTACCTATATCATCTTTCTGCAATTTCGATTACAAATACTTTTTTATTTTCTAAATAATTTTAAGATGTTTTAATCATTGTCATCGAAACAGATTTATCGGTTTTCTATGTTGTCTTTTCGATATAAAAATCAACAGACAGCGATCCGTCCTCACG
Source organism: Eupelmus urozonus (assembly GCA_900480035.1). Lineage (NCBI taxonomy): Eukaryota > Metazoa > Arthropoda > Insecta > Hymenoptera > Eupelmidae > Eupelmus > Eupelmus urozonus. The sequence continues at coordinate 39,201 of UELX01000967.1, forward strand.
GGCCTTTTCCGAGGGCAACTGAGCCTATACCCAAAGGAATTGGATTCAGCAACACTGAATTCTAATACTTACATACTAAAATTCGAACGCTCCTACGAGAGCATGTATGCGTATATGTGTATATATGTGAGTACATGTGTGTATGTGTGAGTACGTGTATGTATATGTGAGTACGTGTGTGTATAGTGTAGGTGTGTGAATCTACGTGTTGCGCACGTGTGGCGGGAGAGCTCGAGCCGACCCGACGGTAGGATTTGTGGGAGTTTGGCAGCTGACCGTCGCGTTTGCCAGTACTCTTGAGTTGTTAGTGTGGAAACATGACACTCTTAGGCAGACGAGATGTTTTCGTTGAAGTGTGTGATGTGTGATGTGAGCTGTAGATAAATCTCTAAACTAGATGGGAAATAGTAAGAAAGCAAGAGTATTTGTCTTAATGATTGCATGCTTCGTTATTTTTAGTGAATTTCTATTTGTTTTTTCTGAGTATATTTGTGTGTTGTTCGTTGTGCGGAAAGTAAAATTGTTGTTAACGGAGGCAGAACCAGCGTTGACCTATTATTTTATTAATAAATTTTAGAATTCGAAAGTCTGCAATAAAGTAACCTCGTAGAACCAAAGATTTTTCCTTTAAATGAAGATTGTGTATAAAAACATAGAGAGGCATTCGTTACAACGGCCGTACTACACTGCAGAAGCGTAGGATATTCGAAAACGCAAAAAATAAAAAGCACTCTGGTGCGATGTAGCTGTTATTAATACACAGAAGAACATCAAAAAGCCAAGAGCATCAAGTAGCCACGTAAAATACAAGTTTTGCCCTTTAAATGTGGATTGCTTGTAAAAACGTAGGAGGGCGTTCGTTATAAGAGCCGTATAAAGTTGTATAAGCGTGAACGTTCGAGCACGCAGAGAATAAAAAGCGCTGACGCGCAATGTAGTTGTTATCAACATACAGAAGAACATCAAAAAGCCATTAAATCGTAACGAGAAAGTTGAGTTACGATGTCAGTCGCGAAGAGAATATGAACAAAGTGCAAAAATTAATAATCAATTTTGAAACTTAGCGCACATTGTCTGCGAAGTTTGCCTCGCATAAACTAAAATCGATACGACGTTGACAAACTTATTTCACTCGTGATGTATTCACGTGCGTGCGGAAAGTCTGGGAATTAATTACGTCTGCCTCCACGTACGCTTCGCGCAACTCTTTCTACGAGGCAGCAGAAGTTTTCCGTAATTAGGGGCGTTGTCAGGCTAAAGGAAGTTACTTCGATTGAGCTAACAGAGAATTCTCGTAAGGACAATTGGCGGAGCTTGAATTATGTCATGAGTTTAGTTCGTATGAAAGAGAGGTGAAATATTCATAATTTTCTGAGATGTGCTTACTTTTATTACAAATTTAATGCGATGATTTTATTTATTTTTATAATACATGTGAATTTGCAATTAATAAATAAAATTTTGAAACTGTATATAAAATACTAAGTAACAGCTAAATAACTCCAAGAAGGAGTTGATAAAGCTTTCGAGACATAATTTAAATGGATCAGCTTATCATTATCGAAGATGTTCTTGGCAAGTTAGTAATTCTACTAGGTTATTAATAAATAATGAGGAAAGTATAGTAGACTAATAGCTAATCCCTGTAGGCATACTGAGCAAATGAGTTATTTCTCGATTAAGCCATAGGCTATTGATTCTAACCTCGCCGCCCAAGACGGTTATTGAGTGGCTGTTTATCTTAGGAGCTCTGTCGTAGTTCGATTATTACATGCAGATTTAACTTGTTGACAATGATAAAGTCAAAATGAACAATTGTAAACTTTATTACTATTTTTATTAAATTATATGTACTTACTTTTAAAATAAACTATAAAATAATAAAAAATAACAATAATAAATTTCTTATTTCGGGTAAAAGATTGTGTAACAGTGTAACGGATAGGAACAGCATTTCTTTTTTGTAAAACAAAAATATAGATTTTTCAAGATAAATCATTGTTCTCAAAGTAAATATATATATTTAAGCTCATACATATGTATCACAAATGATTAAGTTTATACTAGATTTTATATATGTAAAGATAGATGAGTCAAAGTATTAAATTCTATGATTTAAATCGTTACTCTGTAATATACATATAATTGACTATGTACGTATAGTAACGGAAAAAGGACAATTAATAGCGGTTGCGATGCGCCACGAGCTAGTTGTTTATCTAAATATAAAAAATAGTAAAAGTGCTTTATTATTTTTACTCCTAACGGGATGTGAAAGCGTGGGGTAGAAATCGGTACAGAATATTATACAGGAATCCAAAAATTAGTTTCACTAGAAACTGAAGCCTTCCGTTTTCCAGAAAATTTTCTTTAACCATGTTGAAAAATTATTTACTTTATAACGCCGGTAAAGTAAGATATTGATATTGATATTTTTCTGTCTATAACTTTTTTGTCACAAAAACAGTGAAACTTTTCTGAAAAACGGGAGACTTCAGCTTCTAGTACAACATATACTGTTAACAAAAAATTTTTTCTCTACTGGTTTAATGAATGTTTACAACATCATTTTTGAGTTCCTGTATAATATTTTGTACAGAATTCTACCCCATCCATTCACATTGCTTTAATTTCTACTCGCGTAAAATATTGTTTCATGCGCGAACAAACAGATGATTAACAGTGTGTGATTTATTTTTAGAAATAAAAATTATTGTGTCTTTCTTTGCGAATTTACAAGAATCTTTTCAAAGTCAATGCAACAAATTCGTTTCTACAAAAGAATTTTCTTAAACTCTTTTTCTGATTATATTCCATTCCATGTCTTTCATGGCCGCACGTGTGCGTCTTATCTTCTGTAAAGTCGAGTCTTATTCGGATCTAAATTTCCGATTGTTTGTCGACAAAACAAAAGAAATGTCGTAGAGGTTTTAAACGGAATGGAGAAGCTAAAAACAAAGTTCTGAAAGTGTATTTGGTACATTTGTATCACGTATTTTACACGTATTTTACCATGAGACAGCGGTGTTCCCAAAACTATCCGGTAACAAAGATGTATGATGCTTTGCGAGAAAATATCAAAAAATATTTTTTAAAAACGTGCCAGGTGTTTAAATTTTCATAAATCAAAATAAATTTCTACATAAAAATTATAAAACGTAACTGTGGTTTTTTGAATAATGACAATTTCAGAAACAAATATTTCCTTTAACTTTTTATACAAACTAATGCAACTTTGCATGCCATTAGTTCTCAGACCTGCCACAAAAGTAGCACTGGGGTTACATTACGCACCTAGCGAATATATATCAGAAGTATACGACGAACGTGCCGTTTCGAATCGCTCGATGCGCGGTTTTACGATCCGATTTTAGGAGAAAAAAGGACGAAGAGGTGGCTGTAAACGTAGGAACGACCGACGACAGGGGTGCATTACAGATTATATTTGCGCGTTCTTTCTGCTTTTACGCCTGTCGATGGATTGATCTTGTAAATGGAACGAAAGCAATGGCACTAGTATACTTTTCGGCTTGATCTAATATTTAGAAAGGTTACTTTTGAAATCTGTTTCGTCGAGGAACACTTCTTGCGAGTGCATAAAATCATGAAAGGAATGTTCAATCTGTGAAATTTGTTCATGATATCATCACGGTATAAGATTGAAATCCTTTAAGTTTCCTTGATAAAATATTTCCTATTACGATTACGAGAAGCTGATTTAAACCTCGTACAGACATTTGCGTACGAGCAAAGCGAGGGTAAAAAAATCCAACGAGTTTAAAACTATCTCCGCAGTTTCGAACAGAATTTTTCGTATGTCGTGCGCAAAGTTTGTTTTTACACACACTTTTTTATATATTGTAAATACGTGAATTTGATACTAGTGCGAGAAAGTTATTTTAGCCCGGGTAGACGTTTGCGCCCGAGCGAAGCGAAAACAGTACACGTGAGTTTGAAATCACTTCCTCGCTTATGTATCGAACCGTATTTTTGGAGACGACGTGCACAAAACGAGATTTAGCATACGGCTTTTTATTCGAGCGTGCGCTAAATCGGGATTTGCGCACGGAGTATCAAAAAAACTTTTTTGTTCAGTACAGAGTGTGAACAATACCAATTTTATCAGTTGTAAAGCTTGATCGAGCGCAATTTATCCAACTTTTCATGAAGCATTTACCATAAAACGTTACAGCATCCTTCGAAAAATCACGTCGATCAATGCAAAACGCACGTGGTACGATAAAAAAACAATGGCACAGATTGAATAAAAATTTTAAACGTCAAATCCGATAAAAGAACAAGTCGGATAATAGCCAATAACGCTGATAATCTCTCTGTCCAGTTTCCTACTCTTGAGCTTACACAGATGAAGAAAGTCGATTCCAACGCAGCCCATCCACTATCATGGATGATCGTCCACACATGCGCCCTGGACGAATTTGCATCTTTATTGAACGCACATTGGATTACCGGGCCAGTTCCATTGTCCCAAAGAAGAAACACGCCGGGTTTCCGCGCCCGGACTTTCGCGTCATTGATGGAAACCGGAGAGAAAAAAAGAGAGGGATAAAGAGGAAAAAATGTATATATAGGGATGGCCGCAGAGGACAGAGCTAACACGTGTTCCGCGAGAGGATTTGATACGGCAGAGTCCAGTATTTCAGGACCAAAAAAATCGGGGCGCGGAAAAGAGAAAAACTAAATATATCCCCGCACCAGGCGACGGTATGGATTTTATTTGCTCGCTCGTCGAGAGCAGCGGTATACGAAGCAGCGCGGCGAGATGAATAATTTCGCGCGCTACCGCAACTCGAGCTTTCTTTCCCCCGCTTCGCTCTGTGCTTTCACTCTTTCATTCGATCTCTGTACATACGCGAGAGAGCGCGTGCTCTCTTGCCTATTCTATTCCGCAAATGCAAACAATCGAGTTTACGTTGGCGAGGCTCGACGCGCGCTCTCGCGCTTCTCTATTATTCATTACTCGCTTGCTGCTTTTCTCCGCGGGAGTTGCGGCGCGGAACGAAATCCCTCTTTTACATTCAAATTGGTATCTTGACGTCGCCGAATGCAATTCGACGGAATAAAGTCACGGCAAGCCCCGCTTGTATCGGGTGGGCTGGTTTATTTGGGAATGCGTACGCATTCAATTAGAGGGGAGAGTTTGCTTTATTGAAATTGGGACATGTATACTTGTAGTGTTTTGCTGGATTGGACTGTTTGGTTTAAATGGCGGGATTTATATGTTTTCTTTTTTTTTATTTGAGGGGGCTGTGAAGAATATATACTGATGTAGCGGGGATTCGAATCAAGGATGGAGCGATACAAAAGAACAAATCGCTCGATTTGTTACGTTTCGACAGGTGCGGGCCTCGTAATAGTGGCGATAACGTGAAACACGCGACGAAAGCTTAAGTTGGTACCAGCGTATATCAAAGAGAAGGATGGTTGTTTAGTAAAAGATTTTTTTTATATTAAAGAAAAGGATGAAATTCACCACAACCAAATTAATGTTTATATAATTTATAATTTCTTTAATAGTTTATATTAATATAGTGTTTAATTTAAAAATTTTAAATTTTAAGATAAACAAACAAATATTTTATTGGTTTAATTAGTATATGAAAAATTTCATCAGAAAGTTATACTCGAGTTGTATATTTGATTAAATTTTGTATTCATATATACCATTTAAAAATTTGAATTTTAATTTTACTCTCGCTGTTTATAAGAAGTTATTTACAAACTTCGTAACAAGGAAAAATTTAATTTAACAACATTTATATATATACATTATTTTATACTTTTTGAATAACACAAAATCTCACATTTTCAAAGCAGAAAACTCTTACCCCACCGAGCTACTCAGAACTAGCTAAGCGAATCCATATCATTAGGCCGCACGTACACCACCTCCCACCGCAAAATCACCTCCTTCCGTGCTCCCATCAGTAAAAAATTAAAATCCCCAAGCTCCACCATCTCCACGCTGCACGCGCACATTTCCTTTCCCCAGAAAAAAAAAGAACCTCGGAACCGGGTGGGTGTTGCAGCTTAACGACGCTCTCAAGCGGCGCGTGTCGAATGGACCTCGTGAATCACCGCAAACTGGGCCGCATCCATTTCCCGGAAGACTAGGCTGGCGCGCCGCACGCATAGGCGGTAGATACTGCGCTGACAACAACACCCTGACCCGAATCTAACGCGGCCCGCGCTCCCCGGGGAAATATGAAATTGAATCGTTGATGCGGCGAACGATAATCGAGGCACTGCACTTTACTGCGCCCGCGCCAGCCGGGAGGAGGATAAGCGAACTGTGCTTTCATTACAGGTGCGTGCGTTGAATTAGCACTGTGGGGTGTCTGTGTTTTGTTGGGTAATTCGAATTCGATTAAGAAGTTGGAGGGATGTGATGTTTGCTGGAGAGGTGGTGTTTAAGTTGGTGGATCGTGGAGGAGGAGGAGAAATGAATTTTTAAGGACTGGTTTGTGGAGGATTGAAGTGTGGAGTAGGTAGTAATTGAGGCTGGAGGAGTCGATTTTAATTTATATTGTCCGTATGTCATTTTTTGATTCGATGACTCGATCGCATTAAAACTAATTACGCATCTGACGAATTATGAAGAAATAATCCATGAACACAACCGTATGTACAAATATTTATTATTACAACTATTTATAATAGAATAAAAGAAAAGTACTGAATACATCGAGAAAAGACACAAAATAAAAAAAACATTATCGAGACTAATAAATTAACCACATATCGCAACTTCTACACCCATTAATTAGCTAATTAAACCTCGGCAAACTCGGCGGAAAAAATCATCCGATACAGCAACCTGCCAAGTAACCGTAAAAAAGAAATTTTAATCACGACCCTCGGGTACAAGCCAAGAATGCTCGCACGTGGGGAGCAAGATTTCATTACAGCTGACAGCGAGGCACCAAGGTGAAAGTGGTGTGCCCCTCCTGAGCGTCGCGGTAACCTCACGAAGACGCACCCCGAAGGATACCCCGAGTCACAGTTAATTAGTTCTTGGTTTCGTGGGGGGAGAGGGGAAGGAGAAACATCCCGATGTCGCGACATCAGCTGCACGCGTCGCGACACGACGGTTAATGCTTGCTCGTATATTTTGCATATTTCGCGCCCCCGGAGCGCTAGATGCTCTTCGAAACGCGATGCTTCGTTATCGCGGTAATTGATCTTAATTGGCTGGTAAATGCCTTTTATAGTTGAGAGGGAGGCTGAAAAGAGAGGCTGTTCGAAGTAGTGTGACGGTAAATTGTTTCGTTTCTTTTTTATTGAAACACCTTATTGTTGCTGTTTTGGTTTTTTATATGCGCCTGATTTTAGGCTGTAAGGAAATCATTATTATGCTTAATGCAATATCCTTTCTTTTGTGAAAGTATAATACGTGTATGTAATTATTGTTTTGTTGGAACGATTCATTCATGTTTAATTTAGCAGCTACGTTGCTCATAAAGTTATTAGTACATGTGAATTTCTAAAAGTAATGAAGAAATATGAGTTAAACCTGCAGAAGAAGCAAGCTTGTCTTTGAAAATGGTAAATATATCTTTGCAAAATAAAGTATAAGAATTCAATTACCTTTATTTTGGGAAAACTTTGATAATAATAAAGATATTAAAATTATTGGTTTATTTATAAGAAATTTAATGACTTCTTTTGATAATAAAGTCTTAATTTAGTATTTAATAATATTTTGACTACATTTTTGTTATGTTGCTCAAAGTGTCAATTGATAACAGGATTTTATTTCAAGAATTTTTTTCAGGGTATCGTTACCATAAAATCGATTACATGTAAATTCGATTACAATCAGAACTAATGAAAATTTTTACATGATTCCACGATATGAAAAATAGTTCAAGTACCTCTGGCGAAATAATTCAATTTTTCACGCGCATCAGAAAAAAAAGCGAAAGATCGAGAGTCACTGATATTGTAAGACGAGACGAGTGCGTCTTTCAGGGTAGCTCCTTCCGCGCGCTTTTGGTTTTGCCCCGACTAATGAGACCTGAATTCTCGGCTCTCTATACGTGTATACACAAAAGGCGCACCGTGAAATTCGGTCGCTGAAATCCGCAAAGCTCTCGCGCGCGGTAGGAGCAGGAGTGCTTAACTAACCGCGTTTTATTCTTGAAAACCTTAATAGAAAAGAACTTCCCTCTAGTGCGCGGGATAAGAATTTCAATTCGAGCGAGCATACGATTCCGAGGGGCCGAGTTTCTAAGAGGAAAATTCCGAGCCGAGAGAGGATCGTAATACCTCCTTCTCGACTACTCTTTTTTTTTTTTTTTATTTACTGAGAAAAACCGAGAGGAGATTTTTTTCGAGAAAGTTCATTCTGCATTATTAATTGCTAGTAGAGGAAAAATACTACTGTTCGCGGGAAAAAACAGTTTGCAAATATTATATCGTTTTTACAAAGCTGGTTGAGTTGTTTTTCAAATTTCGTTTGTCTTGTTTATTTTAAAAATATTTTTCATTTTATACGTAATTTGAGATTTGTTGAAAAATGTTAACGATCTGATACTACTTCCTTATTATCATGTACACCATTATATTTAAAATAAAATAACAGATGATAAAACAAGGATAACGAAGGCCTCCTGTATATGATCCGACCAGATGAATAAAAAATATTCGATATTTTCTGTTCACAAAGCCGAGTCTGCACAATAACGCGACTAATGATGCATAACGAAGTGTTCAGTATACAAAAAAACCTTTGCAACTTTATATTCATATATATTTGAAAGCGAAACATCGTAATTATACACGTTCCAAAAAGTTTTATCAAAAGAAATATTTTTTTAATTAAAAATATTTATTCCACAAACTTCCATCCAATTATTTTAATAAATATTATAATTCCTTGTTCAATACAAATCCGATTTTTCATCCACCATTATCACTTATTTTCCATCGTAATTTTGGCAATCACAAAACTCGTTCTTGCCGCACTATCAACTTCAATCAAATCTGCGCAGAAACCTTTGCAATAGTGCTCGTAACATAAACCCCTACATGAATTTTGCTGATATGCGGGATACTCTTTCACGAAATCAAAGCTAACGAAAAAAAAAAAAAAAAAAAAAAAATAGGCGGATTGAAGGGCGCAGAGGAAAAAAGTCCAGAAACAAGAGCACGGGAGTCGGGGAGGCACGCGGAATTGGCAAGTTGTGCGTTTTATTTTTGCCCGTCCGATGGTACGATATCGAGCGAAATTCCTGGGCTCGCGGCTCAAAGCGAATAAATCCAATTTACAGTATAACGGCCTTAAGGGCCGCGGCGAAGCGTGCAAATTTCTTTCGCCTCTTCTGACGTGATTTCCGCTGGATGATTGGCGTGCGATTTAGTGATGGATCATCGCTTGGTGACGAGATGAGAAGGACCTAAGATGCTGATTGAGTAGAAAAATGACAAAAATTTGGTATTTTGTAATTAATAATTAAACCAGCAATTCTTGAAAAGTTATTTTTTGTTTTTGAAACTATAATTAGAGAAGCTTTTTTCATCAACTGTTGGAGCTATGTAGAAATGACAAAAGAAAATATTGACCGCAACTGAATGTGTGAACTAAACTAGAAATTAAAAATTTGCAAATGCAGCAACATAAGAATTTGGATATAAAAAGTCTAAGATGATCCAAATAAATAATTAATTCAATATCAAGAAGTAATACAAAACTTTGAATATCCAAGAGCCACACATGAAGCTCATCGACTTGCTCATTTTCCAGTCTGCCGGTTCCTCTTTCTCTTTCTTTTCTATTTTAAAGTACTGCCAATCATCTGCCGCTGGGAATAAAGTAACGAGCTATTTAAGCTTTCAGTATGCGCTGCGCACAATGACAGACAGATATAAAAAGCATACAGAGAAAGCTTAAGAATATCAGGCACTCAACGAATCAAAAGCAGAGAAACATCATTCAACATTGAAGAGCAGCCTTCTCAGTTCACCGGATAATTGACGAACTACCATAACGCAGAATTTTAATTAATGCGCTTCTACTCGCCAGCCAAATTCCCTCGTACATCCAACCGCGCGAATTGAAACAGCGGATTTTTAATGAGTATTAAAATGCCAGAGTTAGGTCTGCCCTCGTAAATGTTGTCGACAAATTTAACGCGAGCCCTCTAATTAAATGCTATTTTGTTCCCATTTCCCCGAGGACGACTCTCAAAGGAATAATAAAACAGAGCGCGTACACACGCGAGGCAGGAGTGGAGGCTCGCAGGCGCCTTTTTACTCATGCAAATACCCACTACTAGAAGTGCGTTCGCGAGCGCGCTTTTATGCAGGCCTGCACTCGAAAACGAAAATAACTTTTTGTTTATGCAAATATCGAGCTTACTGAAAACGCAGGACGATATATTATGAGCTGTATAGTGATGGGGGCTAGGTGAACGCGAGACGCAGCGCGTACTTGGAGATTAAATGTCGCCCTCACGGCAACAGGTGAATAGATTATGCTTAAGTAGTTCTTTGGGATATTAAAGATTGAAGACGAAAAAGTTGGAGTGGAGTTTGATGGATATTTTATAGGGAAAAATAAATATAACAAATAAGGAAGTAGCGAGGGTTTACAAATTTGATGGAACTGTCGTTGATAAATATTTATGAATGAGAAATTAATCACGATGTAGGTACTGGAGAGGCCGAAAAATGAATTAGTCACATTCAAGGTCATATGTCAAATTTTGACGAAGAATCGATAAAATTTAAGTATATAGCCTGAAATGTTTTGCAATTCAAGCGAGTGCACACTTGGTTTAGAAGGTAGGGGTGATGGATTAAATCGGGGCACTATTTTTATCAACATCTTCTCTCCCCCTTTCCCCTCCTCGTACAATAACACCATTAAATAATAGTTTTAAAAATATAGTTTTTAATAGTTCTTACCCGACAAAAAATTTAAGTAGTTGTTCCTAATCATTCACATTTCTTCAGGTCCAATCTGGATCTCAATTCAGTCTTAAAAAACTGCCATAATTACATAAATAACAAGGTCACCTAGATAGATCCAAATCGTTTAGCGCGCATTTAATTTTGCCTCCGCGCAATTTAACAATAACAGAACAAGAACCGCTTCCAGTTTACTTGTAACCAGTAAAAAAACGCATCGCTCCTCGCGCTACCAACTTTTACGTGCACTTAAACGCTGCAATTTTTCCCCCAAGCTCGCCCGAGATAAATAGGGTCATCTCAGACGTTCATAAGGTCGCGCGTTTCCTACCCAGGCCCGCCCCCATCACCTCCTTCTCCTCCTTCTCCGACGTCACGTCTCCGCAGCTTATCGCGCGGACAGAAGACGAAGCGTCGACGATCTCCCGGATCCTCGGCGGCATAATTACGAACAATTAGCGCGGCATTTTGAATCGTAAGCGGCAGCAATTAACGTCGTCGCGGCGCGCATTCGAGATGCGAGAGCTCCTCCGGGCTTATATATGCATATACGTTGAGCTCCTGAGATGCAGCCGCGGCGAGATGCGCCGCGAGCGATAAGCCGAGAGTTATGAGATCAAAAAGGGTAAATATGCTGATTGTTGTTTGGGAAGAGCTGTTAGCGCGGATAATGAATATGAATGGCGGCACGGCGGCTGCTTTAAACGCCGAAGAAAAGTTCCTTTCGAGGCCGCCTGAAAAGGGCGGATTTCAGGCTGGCGCGTTAAAGCCTTTTTAAAAATGCAGCCCGCAGCCAGAGAGGGAAGCAGGGATCCTACTTTGCGCCCGCGGTGGAGCAAAGGATGGTAAGGAAAAATGTAATTAAACTTCGCGCCCCGAGGTGAGCATCAAAGGGGGTGTTTTTGTGGGACTACTGGCGCGTTTCGTGAACTTCAGCTTCTCTCTCATCAGTCATTCTAAGTAAAAGTAAGGAGATTAAAGTTTCGAGCTTTGCTTTTACAATGGCGGCCTTTTTACGAGGAACTTGAAAGTGCGGTTTTATTTACTGGATCTTCTTGACTTCGTAATTTACTTTGGTTGTTTCTGCTTCGTTTAAATTACAACGATAGTGTATGGTAGACTTATCTTATTTACAATCACGTTACCAGAAGATATTTGAAAGAAACGTAGTTTTTTTTTATCATGTCAATAAGTTTTTAGAAAAACTCTTTTTAACATCTTTTCATAAAATGAAAGAAGTTAAAGCTATACAACATTAATCGCCTTTTAGCATCAAAGCACTATGAAGGGTGTGTAAAAAATTACTTTACGAGAATGAAGAGACCTACATTTCTCTGCCCCTTTGAAAAATTTAAACGTTACTCTTTAAAATGCTTGTATACCTTTAATATTATGAATTATATAAATATAAATTATTATATTTCAACTTACACGTGATAATGAAGATTTCGTAAGTAATATTTCACTTGACTCACCTGTAACATAAAATTTAAGGTACATTAACAATCTAGATTAAACCAATTTCATATTTGAAATAAAAGTTATTCTTTATTTATTTAATCGTATATTAATACAAAAAATCACAATATTCTGTTAAAAAAAATGTTTTGACATTCTCCGGACAAATTTTCTCGCACCTTTATTTATATAGCAATATTTTGTTTCTGACCAACCAATAATATACCACAATTCCTACTCTAACATCAAGCCAAACTAAAAAAAGCAACCAAACCCCTAAAAAATATACATCAACGAGACAAACCGATAGACCGAGTCCTTCCCCATCGCTGCCCATAATTTCTCACCTCCCGGAGCAGAAAATTCCATTATTTTCCGTGTGTTTATGACAAGCGATTCTTCGCGATGGCGCGAGTGCCCTCGACCTTTTTGCCAAGGGCGTGCCGAATTATGCGAGTGCAAGTGTCAGAGATGCACGAGCCGCGCGCGAGATAGAAACAAATTGGCCTAAGGCCAAAACAATTGTAAAGCACGCGAGAGCTTTTCGACGCTCTGTGGGGCTAAACCCGGAGGGACAATGGCGAGCGCAGGGATGAGAGAGCCTGCGATATTGAAATTTATATATCGATGTAATATCGGAATGTCGCTAATGAATTTTGAATGCATTATGCGTTGCCTTCAATTTACTGTATGTTTCGTGTGTGGAGAATTATTATTATTGGTCACGTATCAGATTGGAAACGCATTGACAAGTCATTCATTTCGATTACTAGCTTTATCATTATGAGTAATGATTAAGTTTAACAAGGGATTAAAATAATTCCTTTAATAAAGGACTTTTCTGGAATTGAAACTGTGCGTGATTTAGAATTTAGTTAAAATAATTTTAGATTTGGTTGATATTATAAATGATTAGTTAAATAATTTTCAGAAATGGAGTTAACAGAAATAAAACGTTTGTTTTTATTTCAATTAAGAACCACTCATTTCATAAACACTTATTTTACATTACTTTTACATTACTGTTTCTATTTGTATAAATAAAAGGACTATAAAATCATATATGTATAAATTAAATTGTCCGAGGTATTCACATGCATACAACATTTCTCTTTGTTTATGTATTCTGCTGAATTTGTAATTTTGTATTTCATCACGACCCTTGACGTTAAAAGCATAATAAATAATTTAGCAAAGCAGTTTATTTGAAAACTACATGTATAATATTCATAAGATTTCAATTTTCATTGTGTTAAATATGTTAACATATGTTTTGTATATGAATATTAGATTTTTAATCATAAAAACCTTTTTTAAAATTTATTAAATTTTTACAGAGAAAATATTATGCAGTAAGGTCTCGAATTAGTTTAGAAGTTTATATTTCTGCAGGCTTAATCATTTTCATGTTGTTCCCAAATTACTTTTTGCTGAATTCCATTTACGTATGTAAATTAGATCTAAGAAACAAAGATAAGAAATTAATGAATATTTTAACAATTAAGTATAAAAGAAGTATACGCCCTCAATTAATATAATTAATATTATTATACTTTCTCACTGAGAAAGGTTTGTGGCAGTAAAAAAATGAATTTACTTTTTTTCAATGTGAAAAATATGTATTAAGATGTTTCAATTACATTCCCGAGTAAAAAAATAAGTCTTGCTCCGGTCTGGCTGAAGTCTTGCAGAAGTCTGGATCTTGAAGTCCGATAGTCGTCTGGCAATACTTCGCATGCAAATTTACATACGCACCACACACACAATTATACGCAAATCCATACCACACATATTTATCTGAATAGGTGTGGTATGGGTTTGCGTATAATTGTGTGTGGTGCGTATGTAAATTTGCATGCATATGCGTGCTTATGTGTATGCGTGCGTGGGTGTGCTTGCGTGGGTGCACGCGCGTTCTTTTGTGTATTCTTATCTGTCTCTCGGAATGTACATTATTGATTTTGACCAACAAGAGCACATACTTTTTGTTTTATGTTTGTCAAAAATAAACTTTATACTATCTCAATTTGTTTATATTTTATATCGATGTATTATTTTCAGGATTCAGATCTGTATCTTTTTTTAATCTGTTAAATGCATAATATATTGTGCGATCTAAATTAATTTATTGAAAGTGCATCTATTTTATTTAGAATATATTATTTCTTGGAATGATTCATTTACTTTTGAGAATAAGCAAGCGTCAATAACTAACTTTATAAATACTCTCAAATTCCCTGCAATTATTCAAATATTCCGAAACTTGCTATATCCCATTAATAAAATATTTCCTTCACAGCGCAATCTGCTTAAAAGCAACAACAGCCCGAAAGTGCCATTAACCCAAGTCGCGCCAATATCGCGCCTCAATCTCCAAATCTCCATCTCGCGCAATCCATAAAACCGCCACCTAAGCCTTCTCAATTCCATCCTCCATCGGTCGCACGGCCCGAAACTTCATTCCCGCTGGCTGAACCTCCTAACGCGAGGCACTACAGCAACAGCAGCAGCAGCAGCAGCAGCATGGCGCCTCGTTCCGATCGACTGAGCGCTCGCCGCTAATTGACCAGCCCTTCTCAAGTGCCCGCCCGATCCGGTTATCGAGCCTCCCTCGCGCCAAGCCGGACGTGAAATTAGAAACTTCTCGAGACGGCGAGCGCGCGCGGGGGGCGAGAACGCGAGAGATGCCGATAAGCGCCGGGCTCTAGCTTTGTGCAACGAGCGCATACGCGACTCCGCGTTAATTTGATCCATAATTCATGTCGATTTCAGCGCGCCTGTAAATTAGCGCGACAGTCTATTAAGGCGAGCTCGCGCGCGAATTGCAGACTCTCCCTCCTCTCTCGGGAGGCGCGCCAAGGCAGATGCCCTCTGACTGATAACGCGAGCTCGCTGAGAGACGATAAACGCGGCCCGTGATTTACTTTCTTCAGTGGCGCGCGCCGCCTTCCGTTGCGTACGCGCCGTATATCTGGGGGCCGCTGTCATAGTCGGCGAGCTCGCTTGCGCGACCGGCGCGAGCTTTAATGGCGAAACTAGCGTCGTTACTCTTGGCCGGAGGCGCACGGCCCGGCTAATGTTTGTGTGCGGGCGGTCGCGGTTAGCTCGGCGCGCGCTTTCAAGTTTCCCGGCGATATGATTGTTATTCTGAATTGATATCGGTAATCTGTTTAAGAGGGCCGTGTGGAGTGACGGAGCGATTCTATTACTGTTTGCGCACAAAAGGTGGCTGGAGTAAGTAGTGAGATGGGGTGTTTAGGAATTTATGGTCCTATTTTTGAGATTTATGGGTGATGGGGGATAGGTGTGCAGTGGAATTGTGTTATTGGGAGGGCTTTTATTGATGGAAATTATGTGAATTCGTTTCGATTTAATTAATTTTTCGAAATTATTGTCTGTTATTTACTTGGTTTTTGGAGATGCATAATAGTACAT
>UELX01000968.1:0-55017 GCA_900480035.1 Eupelmus urozonus
GTATTGCGGTAACCTCCGAACAGTGCAGATGACTGTTAACGAGAAATTAATAAAAGTACTACAGACAAATTTCTGGCGTTTTCTTAATTTCTTCGTCCGGAGCCTGCTTGTGCGGCAACAAAGTTTACATCGGTTATTAATAAATTGTAATTTTTTTTCATAGTTATTTTAATAAAACTGATTATTATAAATTTCTAACAATATTTTCAAAACATAATCAATTATTAAAAAATAAATGCGATTCTTTACACACAAATTTTATTTTCACAATTGAGCTCCTTTACTATCAAACAATCAAACTAAAAACGTAAATTACTACAGATCTAAATATATCACTGCCTACACTAATTCACAAGCCGATAGTAATTATCAAGCGTATAAAAAAGCCGAAATTCCCAAAATATCCCAGTAAACGCCATCAATACGTATATAATACCCCTCATCCCCCCTCCCTCCCCAACCCAAAATTTCAGCAATTCCTGCGGTTTCCTCGCTCATTTCTCATCACGCGATCGGCCGCAAATCGCGCGGCAATCGCTACACCGCTCGAACATTAAATACGCGTGCCCCGCAAAATTACCTTTACTCGTCCCATTACGTCCTCCTTTTTCTAATTACACTCTCCTTCGACTCCCCATATCCTCGCAATTTTCGTCCTCGTCTCAGTTACTCAGAAACTTTTGATTCGGCCTCAAAGACCTTTCTCAAAGCCCGGGCTAATACCTATAAGTAAGAGGACGCTGAGCCACGTATATATAGAGTACGTAGCGCCCCCAGGAATGCATCGAATTTGAAATGCTAATTCGTAAACGAGCCGGCTGCAAAAAAAGGCGCTCTACCATTTTTGTCTCTCCTTCTTTTCTACATGCACATTCGTGAACTTGAACTTTGCCGCTTGGCCGCGTGTCGCGTTTCGTGATTATCGAACGTTTCTCACTCGCGCCCCCTGACGCCCTAATAACTATGTAATGCCGTGCTAATGACGGCTCTTGTTAGGCTTAATTACCGTTCGGGATCTAACGAGAGCGAGCGAGAGAGAGAGAGCCTGCTATGTAGGTAGCTGGGAACGATAATACTTACCCTCGCGCGCGCGCGCTCGGCTACTGCGCTGCCCTCAGCGTGATCGTCGAGTTATTTATCGGCGCCGGCTGTACAGCTTCGTCCGGAGCGCAGAGTCTGATAAGAGCGATAAGGAATCGACTTTGAAATTTCTGCCCCGCTTTTTTTCTTCTTCTTCCTCTGCTTCTGCTTCTGGTTTGCCTGCGCGCTCCAATTAAAAATTAAGTGCCGCGCGAAATTTGCGGGTGCAGTTCGAGAGGAATGCAGCTGTACTTGTGATTGTAAATAAAAGGTGAAGCGTGGTAATTAAGAATAAGTGCGGGAAGCTTTGGAATATGTTGTTTTGGTAGATTTGTTGGATGTCTGCGGGGGAATGAAATTAATTTATTTCATCACATTTTATTAAGTGCTATACACTTTATGTAATGTGTAGGGAATTAAAGTCCAGTTATCGCGCAAAGCTGTATATAAAGCTACTAATTACGATTTTGTTGCTATTAATTTTATGCATATTCAAAACGATAAGCTATTTTATGTGCACACACCACTCTCAGTAAGTAACTAAATCAAAACTAAAAATTAACAACTACATCCTCACACGCTAAATAAAATTCAATTCAATAAACTACATTAAACATCACCTATATACAAAGCATCCACACTTATTATTACAACAAATGCGCAAAGCGGCATCGTTAAAAAGAAAGCACTTCCGCCAAGTGTCCACTCGTTCGCACGCACTTGCGTGTGACCATCCCCCCCGGGGACCACTTCCGACGCTCCGCTCCTATTATCTATCCATGCATCGCTCAACCATCCTTCCACACACATATACCCACTCACCCCAACCCGCCAGACACTTCACTCGCCTTTTGTACTCCGCCGCTTGCAAAAATATGATTCTGGTTACGCGCAACCCCTTAACGTCGCTCCTCGGGCACCTGCAGCCTTATATACACATATAGGACCAAATGTCCGGCTCTAGGCTGACCGGCTCGCTGGACCGTTTGTCGGAGCCTGCGAGTGTATTTACGTCGCGCTGGAGAACTCGATTCTCAAACTGGATTTCGGTCCCGTTCGACAGACCGAGAGGAAGGAGAGTGTATTTACCCGACCAGCCGTTCCGCCGTATATGTATATATGCATGTATACATGCACACACACGAAAGTAAATAATCCGAAGGTAGAGACGCGTCCTCCTCTATTTTAGGCCTGGAGCTGCCGTCGATCCTTTTCCTCTCGCGAGGATTAATACAGAATCGCGCTGGATTATCCGGCGAGCTTTGCTATACTTTATTCCACCCGGGCGCGAGCTTACTTATAAACACGGCTTCTTTACGCGACTGCGTCTATATTTCGCGTCGAGACAAAAATTGACGGAGATATTTATTCCTGGCCTCGTGGCGATCGGAACCGATTTGACGTCTTCGCCGATCGTCCGGTGAAATATTCGAGCCTTAGTTATACATATACAGACGCGCGTTAAAAGATATGTATATGCATGTCCGGGGCTTGATTTATACTTAGGATTTGTTGATTGGCTGGCGGATTTTTACTACGCATTGTGCGACGCGGCCCGCAGATGATTTACATTCGTACCCTGAAAGAGAGGCGCTAAGGTGTTTTCTATACCTGACTTTTTTTCGTCTACATATACATACATAAGGCGAGCATGCGCGCGACCATTGCACCAACACACACACACGAGAGCGCGTCGATTGATTTATGTTTCCGTTCCAGATTTACAAAATATAATTATTTCCTTCTCTCCTTCTCTTTCTTAGCTTCTCGTCCTGCTCTATCTTTAATAAATGTGTAACACACATTCTCTCCTCTCCTCGATTAAGCGTCGTTAATAAATAACGCCCTGATAAAATTACGAAATCGCTCGAGGGTTATAATGCGCGCTGGAGAGTGAGAGAGAGTAAGAGAGAGAGGAGCGTTTATATCGCGGGGGCATCAAATCGTAATGTATGGTAATGCTCGCGCTGAAATATCTTATCTCGCAATAATTGTATGAATCTGTTACAGCGGTAATAAATAAAAGCGTTTACAGCGCGGGGGTTTAGATGCCGTTCTGAGTAATGTCTTTATCAAGGCGAGCTTGACTTTGGTGGAAAGAAAGTTTTGCCTTGGAATGAGAGCGATATATGAGGTTTTGTGATTGTAGTTGTATGAAGATGTTAGACGATGTAAAAGGAAATTACTGTATGTAAAGTTTTTATAAAATTTATATGTAGAATTGAGTTATTTGTCATATCATCCCTCAACAGCAAGATGATTTACAATAAACATCCAAAAGTTCCTGCAGTAAAGTTTTACAAAAATTCCAACCTGCCGCCAGAAAAACCCACCTGCTCATCTCTTACCAGAACCATCCCAAACTCAAAATCCATCATTCATCCAAAAACAAACCCCACACTTCCAGCTCTGTTTATCTCGTTTAAGCCGATTCACCCGCCACGCTCGGTAGTAAATGACTCGCCCGCTTTCGTTACAATTTCCGGCCCTCTCTCTCCTCACCTCACCGCGGGGGCGCTTATCTGCCTTGACAAGCTCCGGCAATCATCAGGCCGAAAAACAATCAGCGCCTAACAAGCCGAGAGGCGCCGGCGCCCTGCTTTCAATAACACGTCCAGCTCAACGCCGACTCAATCATCGAATGACTCGCGCAATTCTCTCGCGCGATGCTGTATACACCTTTGCGCTAACTCGCTGATAAATGATTCGTCGAAACGTTACATAGTAGCGCCGCGAAGATTCCCCGGCGCGTGCGTCGCTCGAGGAAGGTGCGAGACTTGCCGCGTTTAAGCTGGGAGATCCTGAAGGCTGCTGCGCGGCTCTCCTACGGGGAATACAGCTCGAAAACCGGTCGGGTTGGATTCGAGAGCACCCGCTGCTTGGAGAGCGGGACTATCGTTCGCGCTGTCTATATACCTGCGCGCGCGCGCTCGTCTCCGCTCTATCCGTCTCTCTATTGCTGGGGCTCGCTCGGTTGCTGCTTGGTTTTTTAGTGGCTCGTGTTATTTGCCTCGTGCGAGGGCTATTCTTGTCCCTGGGCTTTTTCTACGTGTGCAGCTACGTGTCGACTCGTGCTGCGAAGTCCTGTTTCTTCTTTTGCTTTTTGTCTGCTGTTGCTGGTGGTGCTTCTGATGGTCTGGGTTTCTGGGCTGGGTTTTGCGCGCTGTGCCCTTTTTGCTGTGGGGAAAAAATGTTTTTAACGGATGAAGGGGTTTTTTGAGGTGGTCGTGTAGGAGAACGTGTTTTTTGGGTTGTCCTTGTTGCTGGGTGATTAGGTGTTTGGATATGGGTGGCTGGGATTGTTTCCATTTATAAATTTCTTAATGAAGGTTTTTTGGGAGCATTTGCAATACGTGTTAGTCTGATGATATACAAGACCATGCATTGATCTTCAAAATATTTTTAGAAATAATTTAATAATATTAAATAATTACTATATAGAAAACAAATAATAAATATATAATTTGCTTGACTATAATATGAATAAAAATAACTGCTAGATAAATAAAAAAAAATTATACTATATACATATATAATCATACAAAAAGATTTATGACAATGATAATTTATACATCCAATATGACTATATAACGCTTAAGCATAGGACCATCACCGTTATTAAAAAAAAAAGCCACGAAGAACATCTCCGCTCCGAAAAACCATAACCCATCTCCAAATCTGCGCTCGCAACTCACATCCCCGTATACCAGCCTCCTCCCCAAACCCACGCGAACCAACTCCAGAGCTCTCTCTCCGGCCCCGCATTGCCTATGCAAGCAGGCATCGGGGGAATTCGAGCTATTCCGGCGAGGATAGTCGCCGAATGTTTGCCGGCACTCGGGCCCGACGCCTATACTCGCCGGCGTGTTCGACACGCCGATTGTGTCAGCTGCGCTCACCCTTTCCACACAGCGGAGGACGCATAGGAGGAGAGATAAAAATAGCGAAGAGAAGAGAAAAAAATAAAGCTCGGGATGACTCGATCACGGTGGAACGCAAGCGGCTCTCTCGATGACGTATCGTTATGGGAAGAATAGAGGGGGGGAGAGAGAGAAGATGAGCAAAAGAAGGAGGAGGAGGCGACATCATCCGCTTTCGTTATGTGACAACTGGCTCTTGCCGTAAACGCTGGACTGCTACATGCGAGCGCTCGTTTTCTTCCTTACTTAATGACGCCGACCTCCAGTGACCTGGTCATTGTGTGCTCGAGCGTTTACGTGCGTGCACGCGTATTAGCTTCGAAGAGAGCTGCTACTGGGACTGATCTACGCTCGTTGATGCGGTGTTGCGTCTGGGTAATGTGATGTTTTGGAGCGAGATGTATGATTGGGGATTCTGTTTTAAGAGTGCGTGTGAGTGTGGGTGGTGAGAGATGCGTTTTTGTTTTTTGTTGAGCGTTGATGCGTTTTAATGAAGAAGTTATGAATTGGATCTTAATTCGAACGTTTGTATCATTCTAGATTACATCAGCACAAAGTACTTGAAAGTGATAACAAATAAATTTTAGTAAAGTCATTAAGAATATACGTGAAAAACTTGGTTGTTTTTTCATTCACTTTTCAACGAAAGAAAAAAAATTACCAGCGAAACGCAAACACAAGCGTAATTCAAAAAAATTAGCAATCTAAACACCAAATCCAGCTTCTGTGGCTGCACAAACAGTCCTATCAAACACATCACCCAAACCCACCCAGGACACTCACCAAACCCATAACCCCCACACATCCACCTGTGAATCAGCCATCCAGGATAATCACGAACACAATATTGCGTAAGCGCGCGCATTAAGGAAAAGAGGCAATCTCGGCGGAACGACGAAAATAGCACGTCGACGACGCGTGCTCACATACACAATTGGCGTTTTGCTTCCTAATATTTCTTTTGTCAGGCGCGTTACATAAATTATTGCGCCGCTGAAGCGCGACGGTATAATGTGTTTCTCCTCGCCGGCGCGCAGCCTTAAACGTATACAGCCCAGTTGATTAAATACGTCGCGAGCTCGGTCATTTACAATTACAATTACCTTTCTGAAAAACCTTAAGGTCAATGAACAGACACACGCGCATGATTCCTCATATTCAGCTGATGCTTAGCTGACATCGGCTGATAGAGAAAGTTACATCACTGATAATATCAATAATATCAAACCGTACGATTTAATTTGCAATTATATCAGCGCGCTGATGTATCGATAAGTTAATGAGCCGGAGCACATGTCCCAACGTCATCGAATAACAAATGAATGAAACCGGCGCGATAAAATTCCTATGTAGACTCCCAGAATTATCTAACCCAGCTCGTCACTCTATATATTGAAACAACCCAGCGCTAAGTACACTAAACCAAGCAAACAAATTAAACGAAAAATCAGCCTTGAGCGCGCGGTCGACCGCGATTATTAAAAAAAAAAAAGGCTTTCTCTCCTCATCAGAATATTATGCAGGCGTGAATCTCGCGCGCAGGACTCTCTCTGGAATAACGCATATATATATCCGAAAAGGATCGTGCCGGGCGGACGAGCCGGGGGATTATGTATCCCCCCTCCTCTGTCTTATGGCTCGCGTTGATGTGACCTCAGCGAAACCTCGCTCTCGGCGACTAGGCGTCACGTTGGCTCCGTTTCTTCCTATAGCCCCGAGCTCCACTCTGTCTTTTTCTCTCGCCTCACCTTTGCAAGCAAGTCTCTCACCTTTGCTCTCGCGCCCGGGAGAGGAAGTTAGGCTGGTGGAGGATGGGGAGAGGGGGGATTGATGTGACGTTATCTTGAGGTTGCTGGGTTTTTTTTGGAGTGGAGGTTTTAATGGTTGTGGTGTGGGTTTTTTGATTGGGGATGGAGTTTTAATTGAATGGTATTGTGGAGATTTGTGGAGGTGGACGATTGGTATGGTAGTTTTGGTGTTAGGTTGTAAAACTTAATGGACTATCAAATTTTGAAAATTGGATTATGAATGTTGGAGAATACTTTGTATGGCGTAGAGCTTATGCAAGTCTTGAATTTTGATTTAATTGTGAGAATCGCACGACTAATTCGTATTTGATTCAGAAAGCATTCATTAAATTTGCTTTAGATTTCTTGAAAATTTTTCTGTTGAATTCTTTTTTGTTCTTCATATAATTAAAGGTAACGTCAAAATTTACTAATTTAAAAAAAAAAGTAATCGAGTGTGTGAACGAAACTGTATATTATACTTCTTAATACTGGTACTCTTGCTCTTCTCGACGAAAATAGCAGCAATCAAGGTTTTTTAGAAACAATTTCGAAACGGACTAATCGTCGAAAATCGAAAGTCCATTTTATCGATGAACATAATACTTTTTGGCATATTTTTGAAACTACAAGATTTATTAAGTCATTCAAATTACTGGCTATATTTCTTTTGTGCAAACATAAAATTTTTATTTATTTTATAGTAACTATTTTTCCACACAGAGTCTTAGTAATTAAAAATTATAGTCCACCAGACGCCCTCAATACCGCTAATCACAACCTCGTTACCACCAATAACCATTAACGAAAACATCTCAACCTCCTTTCCAAATCCCGATTTTCTCCTTTTCTACAAAACTATAATCGACAGACCACCCGCTGGCCAAACCATCAGCAACGAGTTCCAACAAACTCACATTTCCTAACCTAAAAATAACCACCGAATGCACAAACACATCCACCAAACGGTACATCCATCCACATTTCGGCACATGCATCAAATCTCGGTAGCCTCAACCTATCCTAACCAGCCATAATTATACACATACCCAGGGGAAAGGTGCGCACACAGGCGCGAGATGCCTTCGTTAAACCAGACCCCTACTAACACGATAATTGCCGAGCTATTACGCTCCTCGAAACGTCGTATTTAGCCGATCGCCCGCTAATCTAGCCGGCGCCGATCGAAAATCTCTCGGCTAGTTGCGTGTTTATACGCTCGTCACCCGATTCTCATCGAGTCTGTATATATCCCGAGCGCGAGTCAGTTTCGAAAGGCTGGCTCTCTCAATTCCAGAAGCGATTACGTCCACACGAAATCGGCCCTGGCTCTGTGTGTGGTTGTATACATGTGGCTTTCTTGTGCGCTGGACGAATGTAACGCGCACGTCAAATTTTAAATTATTGCCTTGCTCTTTTTTCCCCGCTGATCTATAACCGAGTAATAATCTGATAACCGACTATTAACAATTATTGTGAGCGGCCGGTTAGAGGCTTTTTTGAGCTTCTCCTGAAATGAGCGCGCGGTGGTCTGATTTATACTTGTAATTAAAATGCGCCGTGCTGTTGATAAATCGGTGGTTATCTTGAATTGTTTGAGCAATAACTGATTATTTCTGGAATGCATGTTGAATTATTAGTTTAATTATTTATTTTTCATTTGCCTGGCTTTGTACGGGGAACTTTAGATTAGTATATTTAAAATTTTCTTATTAAAAATCGGTTGTATAACCACTAACGATAAGTTTCTTAAGAAAAATACATGTAAAACTTTTAAATACAGAATACTAGGTCCAAGCAGTCCACTCAAAACCTTTGAAGAAAGAAAGTAACCATCCGAAGACGAAAAAGCCATAGCCAAGGTTAAAAACGCTCTCGAAGCGCTCGCTCTCTTACGTGTTACGAAAGTGACATCCTCACTAAAAGGTATATATCCCGCACCTCTCTGAACGAAGCTCGTTTCGGCGTCCGTCCTAAATTCGTTCACACGAAAGTTTATAAGCAAATCCCGAGCTGGTCTACTTCGAGGCACGCAACTATACGCATCGCAGGCGAAACTGGCTCGCCCGCGGTGCCAAGACGAAAATGCGCTTACCTGCTTATACCGGGCGCGCGATGAATGAAGCTAATCCTGTAAACGCCCCTTATTACGCTCCGCTCGGCCCATTGTCGCGATCTCTTAACTTTTACGGATTTTACCGAGCAGTTGTTTTTACAAACTATACCGACGGGCTACTGGTGTTTTCTCTTTTGTGTGTGTGTGTGTGTATGTGTATGTGTGTACAAGACACCGGCGCCGATCCGTGCAATAAGACTGTATTTCGGATCTCATTTAAGAATGTGCGCCCTGCTGAGCGCGCGGCCTTCCAGCGCTAGTGTGTATATCCACACAGCTATACTGGCACGCATCAGGAAGGCTGCAGGCGATATGGTATTTCTTGACGCTTTTCAATCAACGTCAGGGAGCTGCCGTACGGATAATCTGCCATGTCGTGCATTGCGTAACGCGCGCGGGATAGACCGATATGAGTGTGCTTTTTTGTTGTTGTGTATACACTTACGTGTGTGTGTGTGTGTGTGTGTGTGTGTTCCGTCTTCTATGTTTTTTTTGTGCGCGCGTGCGAGTCCGTGTTTTTTGCGAGAAAAATTCCTATGGTTATTAATTTTTTTCTGGATGATTTTACACGTCGATGCGACATCAAGGTTCGGGATGTAGTTCGACCTACTTCGGGGTTTTTTAGTTCGAGACACGCAGAGCGGCTCATCACGATACATTTCTTTCTCTTGGGAAGCAAGAGGTGTGTGTATAAATAGCTTATTATAGATTATTGGAAGATGAGTGAGCTAGATGATGGGTAAGGGAGAAATTATATGAATTATTTATCGTGATTAAGGTTATTACTTGTTTAAGAATCAGTTTGTGTAGACATGTTATAATGTTTCACAAAGTTAAGACTGAGCAGATTTATACAATTTAGATCAATGTAACAAAATGTAGAAAAATTTTGTATTTGCTATATACTTACTCATTTCTATATAAAATTAACTTTTATTTCAGATAATAATTCGGCAGTCATAAGTAGAAAAGACTTATCTTCTACAATGGAAATAAGTTTTACCTATTTGAAAAAAGATGATTTATAAAATATTTTTTAAGTCATAACCAAAACGTATACTTAGAAAATGGTTTTACATATTAAACTTTTCAAATAAAAATAAAGAATAGAGAGTTTAAAGAATTTTAAAAATTTTACCTGGTTATAACAAACTCATCTTAACTATTGCCAGTGAAATTAATAGTTATTTTGACAACTACACAATTCGTCCAAGCATCACTTTTGCTAACGAAAAAAATTTATCCAAAAACCTCCATTACCGCCGAACGCAACAAAACAAAATAAAATATTACTCCTCAACAAACGTCCGGCCGACAATCGCGCCAAATGGGGAATAAAATTTGTATCCACCAGCTCTCAAACTGGCAATAAACAATTATCGATTTAACGAGCCGTGAAAAGCCCGGCAGTTATCCTGCATTAGCGGCGCTCAATACGTCCCAACTCCAACGAGGAAGGGGGAAAACGAGCGGCCAGCCTAAAGAGAGACACAGAGAGAAAAGGGCAGCCCGCACCCCGAAAATCATCGTCCCTTCACCTTATCTCTCTCCCCCTCTCTTGCTGGCTAGGCGACACCTAGCCGTTCGATTATTATCCGAGGTGAGCGAGATGCTCGTTTGCAGGGTGTCGCCGATGGCCAGCTGCGCGCTTCTCGCTCGGACCCCAACGTGTTTCGCGCATCGCTCGTCTGTCGCACATGTACGTATGTGTGTATGTATAGGCGCGATGATCCGTGTGCGGGGCTGTGGACAAAAAGGCCGAGGTCGGGAAAGACTATGGATGGGAGGATAGGTTGACAATGGACAGAGCGTATTGTCAGCCGTGGACCTCTCTACAAAAGACGAGCTGCTGATCAACGAGCTGCTGCTGGTCCTGTTTTGCGATGGTTGGACTTGGATGCGAGGATGGGAGTTGTATTAGTTGTATGGATGGGATAGTGGATACTTGAGAAGGTTGAGTTTGAAATATGTTATTTTTTGTTGTTGTTATTTTGGACTTTGTCAAAATGTAATGTTTAACATAAAAGAGTAAAAGTTAGTTCTTAAGAATAAAAGTTTAATTTCATAAATAGGTTCGCAAATATTTTTTTTTAATATATTACAAAATATATCAACATTGAAGAAAATTTATATAATAGATACATATTTTATGTCACCTGAAAGAGTTAGTATTTCTTTTTTTTTTATATATTATCAGTCTGGTGATAAAATTAAAATATTACTATTTTTTATTATTTATAGTTCAAGATAATTTTGTGATATACAAACATTTTATAATATATATAATTATCATGGTCTTAATCTATACTGATAGTATAGAACAGATTTTTTAATGATTTTCTTCTTTTATGTAACTTGCAGTTATCTATTTACTACTTTCTTACTACGTTCTAAAGTACCTGGTAAAATAATGCTGTAGTCATTTAAAACAAAAGTTGACTTTTTCAAAAAAGTTAAACTCTAATCCCTACAAAAATACATATTTTTCCCAATTCTCCCCAAAAACGATAAAAATAAATAACAAAACGATCACTACTGTAATCCTCGCTAAAACTAATTTCCTCCCATACATCTACTCCTCAAACTACATCTGACCATTAATAACAGCGTCCGATTACCGTGATAAAAAAAAAAACCAGCCGGTAGCTCCCAATCGCTATCACATTGTACTACGTGCGCGCGCACAATCGTAATACTTAAGAGTCTTTACGACTTACGCCAACGGCAACAATGCCCAACATTGTACTACGCCCGGTCGAAAAAAAATCTCCAACATAAAAGAAAACAAAAAAGAAGAAACTATATCTATATAAGGTTTTAAAAGTATGACTTTTCAAGCCTACACAGGGGGGCGACAAATTGAGCCAGAGAGGGGGTACACGCTTACCGTACCGAGGGGGTCGCAGATAGACCAGATACACAGCCTGCATGCATGCACTAAGGGAAAAGCGCCCGATCAGCAGCCCACCACGCGCCGATCGTCCCCCTCACCTATCTCTCTAGTCCGCAAACAAAAACGAAAACTGCACTGCACACACGTCGGGGGAGAGAGAGAGAGCAAAGAACTCGCGTGTGCAGGCCATCTCTCTTTTTTTTCCGACGCGCGCGCCTATGTCGTCGCGCTAATGCGCTCGAACAACAATGCGGCTCGGCCGCTAATTCCTCTCCCTCGGCGAGCGCGAAAGTCTGTTCCTCGGTGCCACCTATACATATATATATATATACGTCCCGCCCCTGCGAGCGTCTGGAATTGGATTTCAGGAAGCCGGCACGCGCGCGAGTTTTTGCTGCAAAACGCCCAGCGTGCCTTTGTGTGTACCGGGGACGGGGGAGAATATGTATTGGACAGACGGACGGTGATGCGAGGCGCGCGGGACAATTTGTCAACATTAATTTTTCATCAGCGGCAAGGATGCTTTTCGCTAAAGAGAGCGACACCTAAGGTTCGCTGCTGGGGTATAATTGATTGGCGGAGCGTGGAACGTTGACGAGGTCAGTTTTTCGGGATGATGATGCTGATGGGATGGTTTGGGAAAATGATGACGTTATTAATGGAGAATTACGGATGATGAACAGGGATGGGATCGATGGACTTTTTTTGGACGAGGCGTTTGTGCGAATTTTCTGGGTGTAAGCTGCGTGGCTGAGACTTTTTTTGGTTTCGGCTCATTATATTGACGATGCGGTTAATGTGGCTTTGAAAGATTAAGCGAGAAAAGAGAGAGCTGGGAGGTGGAAATGTCGTTAAAGAGTACGGCTCAATTTATGAATGGAGTAATGTGAATTTCGGAATTTTTTTGGGTCCGCTCGTTAAAGATACGATTTTCTTTAGTATAGTTTATATCTCTGTAATAACTTTGTCGCGTCACAAATATAAAGTCGTTTCACATTTTTATCTTCCACGCATATATATATTTAAAAACAAATTCACCGCAACACCAGTTACAAATACCATTCAATACTTCACAAACAAAAGCAACCAATTCACAACAAAAAGCAACAAAACACGCTTCGCCAGAAAAAGCCTGTAAAACCCGTCGAGACACTGCACCCACTTAATTCCCAAATCAAAAGATCGCTAAAAATGCCAGATCGGCCCTCGTTTCCCTAATGACTACATAATCCGCGTTTTCACGCCTTGCGAAGGCGTACACGCGCTCTCTTACCTGCGCACGCCTTAATTTAGCGCGAGCACCTCCATAACTCCATACAATTATCGCGTTCGCGCTCTCGCTCAGCCATAAGGCAAATAACTCGCTTGGGACAGAAAAAATAATGGCTCGCGTCAATGGACTTGCAGGGCACTTAAGAGCCTGTATATATACGAGCACGCGTCTAATTCGGAACAATCGCGCCTCGGCGCGTGTATACACACATACACTACAGGTGTGAATTTCCACGTGCGCGCACTCTTATATATCTGCCGCGGCGCGAAATTTGCATCGCATTTACATCCGATTGCGATCGCGCCGGCTGCGAATGGCTATAGGAGAGAGTGGACGCATTTAGGCCGCGCGGCAGGAAGAAGGGTCGGCTTGCCTGTAGGTATATGTGGCTGGTTCATTCAGAGGTTCCAGCATCTCTTGGCTTGGTGTAATGTAAGGAAGGAAGGAATGAGCGAGGTGGACACGGTCAGCAAGAGTGGCCTAGTATAGTGGCCGGCTCGCGCGCTCTTTGGTATAATCGGACAAACGACGGCGGGGGGCTCGGGCACAAATCGAAATTGCCGGACATTAGAGGCCCTGCGTGGAGAGCTGGGTTAGGAGAGCGTGTGTGTGTGGGTGTAGATGGTTTGGAGGAGACAGATTGGGGGCACCTGTTGGTGCCGTTTATACGCATTCTTCGATTTAGGAGGTTATTTCTGTAAGGGATGTGGGGTATGTCGAGAAGAGTGAAAATGATACGTTAGTGTTGTGGGTATTTATTGATAGGGATGATTTTCTTTGCGGAATATTAGTGTAAAATTTAAAAATTAATTATTAAAAACATTTCTAATTCATTCAAAAATATATATTTCTAAGTGCAATTCTAGAAGCACAAAGAAAAAAATTGCATTCACCGAATCACATCTGTCCAGACCATCGAATCGGATATCCGAGTATCCGGAACCTCGAGCCACGCATCTGACTTGCCACTTCTGACCTCACCTTGCCATATCCCCATACAAAATTCAGCCTAAAAACGCTTTCTCACAAACTCTCCACCATAACAGCAACACCTCGAAACCAGCAACAGCCTCATAAAACTCAAGAAAAATGCCCCATAAACCATCTCCTCTCACGCATCAAACCCCTCCACCTTCACGCACATAACCAGAGCGATTCGCGCTAGCCTCTCTTCTATATACATAACCGCTCAGTATCTCTCTTACACCCATGTGACATGAAAGAGTCTCGGTATTATCTCGCGTCGGTCGCACTTGTGGCTATATGCCCGTGCGCAAATGCAGCCCGCGTGTGTGTCCCTGTTATCGCGCTCGACTAGCGGATAGTCTCGATTCGCTTGCGCCTGTAGTTGAGAGAACACGCATTCTCTCCCGGCACTTTTCTCTTGTTCCACTTATGCAGCCGGCAAGCTGATGCAGAGGCGCGCGCAAGAGAGAGCAAGTTTAACCTTTCCCTCTGCGCCAGTTATTCTTCGCGCGAGTGCTTCGGCTCTATGGGCTCGCTGCAAGGTCGGAGAGATCGTGTGGTTTTTTTAGGTTGGTTTTTGTTGAGGATTGGGGATTGGAGGGGTTTTTGTGATGGTGTTTGGTGGGTTTGTTGGTTGGGTTTTAAGTTTGAGAAGATATAGGTAAGTTATGTTTTGGTTGGTGTAAATTATTTTGTTATGTGATGGGTTTGAGTGTTTTATCGAAATGGAATTATGTAATGAAAGGACATAAAGTTCACTATAAAGTTGTTAGTACGACTAATACAAATAATATACGAAAATATTTCAAGTTTTCGTTTCAACTTTAAGTTAAGACAATAATTAAAATAAATCTTCACTCGTTAATTTGTAATATAAACACACATCAAAAACCTCCGGCACCCACTTTAGCCTCATTAAAATAACAACTACCTCCAATATCAAAGTAAACGCGAAATAAACTTTACAACGATGACAAGCCGACTGACTTCGCTAAACGCCAGCCACTGTGCGTCATTACTCTCCCAGCTTCTGCATTACACAGTTAATGTTTTTATTGCAGCTCTCATCCAAACCACTCTTTTTGACGCTTTTATGCAAATCCTTTTTCCGATCGTCCTTTCGGGCCAATAATTTACGATTATTTTATGACTAGCAGCCTCCCATGTCGTAACGATTATAACGTAACATTACCGAAATATCTCGGGATAAATCAAGCCTTCCACCGCGCTTACATACATTCCTATATGCTTTTCATTCGTCATTCATCATTCTCGATTATTGCAAAACTTTCGCCGTCCGCTTTTTTTATCGACAAATTCGTTCTTAACCGCCGCAATTACGCGCAGGCTCAATTGAATAAACAATTTAGCGGAGGCATTAATTTATTTTACAGCCGCTTATGCCTTTCATTAGCCTTTAATCTGAAACTGGCGCCGATAATCACCGAGTACAATTCAGCTTGCGCTAAGCATGAATAAAAGGAGCCAGTGCACGGGTCCTTGTTGTACCTACCTATACACGCTCATGTCTTGACGAGCGAGAAACAAAGGAGGGAAGACCGGGGAGAAAGAGACGGGGAGCTCTCTCACGAATACATACGTATAGATAATCATATATACATACTCGCGAGGCTGTATGGTCCCGCGAGGAGAAGTAAGTCGATCGGCGTATCGATAAAATTGCGAATACACGTGCTCTCAGCGCTCGCTCGTTTAATGAATGAACGTCTCTCTCTCTTTCTTCCTCTTGCTGAGATGAGGAAAGTGAAAGAGAGGGAGAGAAAGAGAAAAACGGATTTAATGAGACAGCGGAGGGGGGGGGGGTAGAATGCGAGAAGTGCAGGTTTGGTGAGCGCAAAGTAAGAGAAGGACGGAGAAGGAGCAGACAAAGAGGAAGAGAGGCTTTAATGCGGCGGGTAAATAAACAAACAAGGAGAGTGGATCAATTAAGACGGAGAGAAGCGGAGGATGGCTGAGAGGTCGGAATTATGAAAAGAAGCGCGGGTTAGGCCTGGAAGAATGTTGTTGGTTGTCTGATAATTATAAGGAACTGTTTGTTTCTTTCTTTTTTTTTACAATTATTGTATGTAACTTTGACTAATTAGGAGAAAATAGATAGTTGTAAAGAATGGGAAGTTTTTCTCAGCTGTGTATACTCGAACAGCAAAAGCAAAAATTCTAATGATTCAGAACGCATCAATGAGCTCTATATATAGACTTACGGTTAAATATATTAAACCATCTCCGATTTACATAAAACCCTTATCATAAACATCACCTATAATTTCGAAACAAAATCGCCCCACAAACATCGAAGAAAAAAAAATTAAAAATAAAAACACTTCACCAACAACACAGCCCATCCCTCCGCAGCAACCAAAAAAATCTAGGCATAAATTCAGTTTGGCGCTCTTTTTCCACGCGAGCGCATGCACCGGCTCTCACTTACATCCGTATCGCTCTTACACGCGACTCTCCTATAGCCCAGCCCGTCCCGGCTGGATGTATATTAGTCCGTATATCACACAGGCAGACTACATAACCAACGAGATCTACATAATGTTTATTATGCTAACCTAAGCCAGAGCGAGTGAGAGAGCGCGCTTGCATCAACAAGTGTTATATTATCATTCAAATAAAATGTTTTAATCTGCATACGTTTTATCGCCCTCTCTCTCGCGGAATGCCCGACGCGTGCGCGCACCGGCTCCGAGAGAGAGAGAGGGATTAATGATGGCGAAGGTCGCGCGGAAGAACCGGCACTTAGCGTCGCCGTATCGGGATTTACATTTTCTCTCCCGGCGCCCCCCTACCATTCTTACAATCGCCGCTGCAGTCCCTCTCCTATATAGTGTGTGTGTATATGCAAACGCCTTCCGCGATTCCCTTTCTAAGGCACATCGCGGCTGCTGTTATAGTGAGCTATTATGTGAGGCATGGATTGTACAAAGCGCGTGGATGTGTGTTTATATGTACAAATTGATGGCTTTTCGCGCGCGAGCTTTGGAGACGCGCGCGGCTATTTGTCCGAGCTCAGTCGGCGCCGATAAGATAATGATGAGGGATTGCGAGCGATGTTGGATATAGGTACGTGTGTATAATGCGAGCTGCTGGTTGCGAGCTGGCTTTTTGGCGCTGGGTTGTATGGGTATTGTTTGGGTTGTGTTTTACAAGGAGAGCCCGAGATTGCGTGGGTGGCGGTATTGTTTGATCTTGCGCGTAAGCATTAATAACTGTCTGAAGGAATGTGTATCCAAAAGATTAGCGGCAAATTGTATATAGGTTTAACGTAGTGTGTATGTACAAATTTCATCTTATTACAAAAAAAAAAAAAAATAATTTTTCTTTTTTGTAATAATTTTTTAACTTAATACTAATTACTTTACCAGTTTCAATTTCCAAAAACACAAACCTACAAAAAAGCCGAAACAAAACCGCGTCTCCCAAGCTAAAAGAGCCGCGCGCCATTCATCCAGATATATCGTAAGCCTCGTGCCATTTCCACTTAAGCGCATCGCGCGCTCAGCAATCCCAAGCACCCACACACACACACACAAACACTTTCACTAATAAACGCGAACTTCTAGCTCCTCTACTATCACGCGCTCCTCTCTTATTATATCTATACACAAGCAGACTCACACTCAAGAGTCAGAGTGCACGCGGCGCTAATTCGTCTCTCACGCGATTCCAGCCTAATATTCCCTCTCTTTCTCATATAAGAATACATACACACGCCGACCAAGAGAAAGCCTATATAAGCCCCGCAAAAGAAGCCGCTCTCGCAAAGAAGAAGAGAAGGAGAGAAAGACGGCAAGTGTCTCGGCGCGTGCATACTTTCATCACGTGTGTAATTGCACTATGCGCCGCGCGCGCCGGCTAAATGCATGTAAATATTCGCGCGCGCGCCGAGAAGCGGAAAATAGTACAATGAGTCTCGCCGCGCGCGCAAGGCTCGTATGCACGCGATTAGCTCCACGGCGTACATAATGCCGCGGTGTATAAGCGCCTGGTTCAAACAGCTGTTTTAGTCGGCTGGGTTGGGTGTCGAGCGACGGATCATATGATGGATATTTTTTAGGTTGAAGATTTGTGTGCGTGGGTTATTTTGGTTTTTGCGAGTGGAATGGAATTTGAAGTCCGCGCGGTGAGCTTTTTTTTAGTGTAGTGAGGCTCTGTGGGTCAGTTGTATGTATGGGTGTATTATAGTGGGGTGTGGGATCTTTCCGTGCCACCTGTGTCTTCATTATTCAACGGCAATGCAAATGGATTGCCTGGCTGGGGCATTACCATAATTAGATTCAATATTTGTAGCTCGTCACGACATTACTTTAATTTATTATCGACGCCTGTAATGCAGCGGCTGCTCTATTCCTCAATTTATCAGCGTTTAAAGACAACGGATTGCTGTTCGCTGTGGATCTGGCTTGTTTTGAGTTTGTTGGGGTCTTGTTTTATTCTCGGTTTGTGTAAGGTGAAAATTGGGTTGTGGTTAGTGGGGATGAAGTGTTTGTTTAATTGGTTCGAAAAGAAATTTTTTTGTGTTTGTAATAGAAGGTAGTATTAATATGTAAACTTACTTAATATTGAAGGTCAATGAAAATTAATGGATTAAAATTATTACAGCAACATTTTTGCAACACTACTGAATTTCTTTACCTAAATTTTCAACAGATCTTGGTACTACCAAAAAAAAATTTTTAATGGAATGCTAGAATACTTGTCATTGAATCTATTTTTAGATTTTATACATTGTTATTACTAATCATTTATTTGATAACTACAAAAACTATAACTGTAACAGTAGTGTTAAGTGATGAGTATGACTATATTTAGACAACTGTAATTCTATCAGGATAAACACAAGCATCAAATTACATAAAGTTTAAACAACGTTTGATATAAAAATAACACGCCACATGATAAAAAAATTTTGTTTTAAAAGTACATATTTTACCGATAGAAAAAATGAACAAAATAATTGAATTTTTTGTTTATCTGACTTTAATTTAAAAAGTTTCAATTTAAAAATTTATTGTCAACGTTACACTCGGATTGCAAACACGTGTATACTCAATTTGACGTATTATTTCTAATTCTCAAAAATGTTATTCATAATAAAATTTTTAATACGTGAGATCATTAAAATCAAAATTGGATGAAAAATAAAAAAAGTTTCATTTAACGACAGACATTTTTTCATCAGTCAAAGTATATTCGTAAATTATGGCACCAGAATTGTCACTGCAAATATATAAAGATTTCATAATTTATAACGCTATAAATTAAACGATAAATTTACACTTCAAATTGCAAGTCTCACCACACGCCCACATACACACTCACACACACACACACACAGAGAGTCGATCAACACCTAGCACCGCAATCGTAGCATCCGCATTCACTCCCTCGTATCCCAACCTCCTGTTTTTTTTCTCTTACCTTACACACACACACACATCCACCTTCTCGAATCGCGCGCAATCTTTCGCTCCGCGGACGACTCATTAGCGCTTGCTTTACCGGAGGGCCGGGCCCGTTCGGTGGCAGCGGCCTTTAACCGAAAGAGACGTTAATGCCCGATGATAATCTGCCCTTTAAATCTTCCAGCCGCCTTATTCCAAAGCTCGTCTCTCCCCCGAAGCCTGCACCTTCCTCTCTCTCCACTCCTATATATATACATACACGTAGCTCGGCCTCCTCCGGCGCGTATAGTCGTCTCACGACTGAAGCTACACTCGCCCGCGTAGCTACCGATAAGCACGCACCAAAACCGGTGCGCTCGAGACGACCGATAAGCCGCCGATATATCGTGCCGGCGCACCCAACGGGCGGACGTGCAATCCTCCCTTTTTTTAAGAGGAAGAGGAGAGCCTGGTAGCTTCGCGATCGTTTCTTTTTATGGCAAATAATTATCTTTTCGAACGATTGACGGTTAATTATAACGCCCGGAGATGTTAATTGAAGCTAAGCGCGTCTGCCTGCGGGTAGTTTTTTGAGCTTAGTGGCCCAATAACTGTTTATTAGCGGATGTGTTTTATTTGGATGATGGAGTCACGTAATGATTTTTAGCTGGGGAGGGAATTTAATTGATAATGTCAATTTATGGTTTTACGATTATTTAATTAATTATATCGATATAATTTCTGATAAAGGCGATAAACTGTGATCGGTTGGCTTTTTCTTGCCTGTTAAAGATTAGCTCTTCATTCAGAGCTCTCGAATAATTACCATTATATTTAATACTGCACTAATTTCTTTACTTTACCCATAACATGAGAGCTATAATTTTATGATTTTAAAAACATTGCTTCTAAATTATTTACAAATGTTACCATACATAAACACGTCAAACAATCACTGCTTTTTCAAACCTCTAAATCCCATCACACCAATCTCAAAACTCACAACCCCACTCAGCCACCCCCGCACGCGAGCCATAAATCCCGCAAAAATTTCAACGACACCACTAAACCCGCTTACTTTTACGATCAACCCACCCACACACTGCCGCGAGCTTTCGCCATGTGGACAATGTTTTCGGATTAGTCAGTAGGTGGCTACTCGGCCGCGAGATGGACGCGTTTGCCCTCAATTAACTCCATAAGTGAGTAAGGAGGCGTGCGCGCCCGTCCGTCTGTCAGTTCATCCGTGTCTCTCGCGCTCACACGCGCAGACATCGCCGCTGTACTTACGTATATACGCGCGCGGCTCCTAAGTACTTACGTGCTTCATTCGGACGCCGCCTGCGCGACCGACTGCCAAATCACGGAAATCCCTCGAGTGTCTCTCTCTTTCTCTTGAGTTGGCATGGTTCTTTCGCTAACTGATGAACTACATAATTTTCTTTCTTTTTGCGTGCGTCATTGCGTTTTCACGCCTAATCGACGACGCGTTTTGATAGGGCTGTTGGAACAGATGGACGGTAATGACAGTATACATTAATTTAATCTGGTGGGATGATTGGTGAGGATATGCGCTGGATTGGGAGAGCTGCGGGATGCTTTTTAGAGTAAATATTTGATGCAGTTATCGTGTGGTGCGTCAAGTAGTTCGGAGAAAGTCATTTTTTTCGGGTGTAATTAGTAAATATTTAAAGTATATAATAGTTCTTGGTATTCGGTTACGGGAGAATTAATTTGCTAAACTGCTTTATATCAGTGTGTACTTACCGGGTCGAGGCGGTGTCTGTATTAGATTATGGGTGATGTTCATCCTAGACTGATTGATAGCAGTATTCGGTAGTCATGATTATTATATCTTGATTTATAATTATTTTAAATAAGCATAACAGAAATAGTGGTAAGCATGATCGTACTTTTTTTTAAACAAAAAGGACGAATTCATATGAATATACTTCAGGACTTATGTTGAAATATAAGTTCTTCAAGTACAAAGTATTCACTGCTATGAACTTCAAATACACAATTGACAACTATTCTAATACCTACCTTGTACTTAAAAAGTATTTGAATTACTTGAAATACTAAATCTGTCTTAAAATGCTTTAAATATATACCTTATAAAATACTTGATATTTAAATAATTTGTATTTCTGGCTAAGAATTTAAAAGAGTTTCTAAAACTTCTGATAATCACTAAATGAGTACATTTCATTTGACTTTTATAAATTATACTGAAGTTTTAGAACTGACGGTAATTATTTAGAAATTGACGGTATTAGAATTTCTAAATAGTCGTATAGTACATAGATAAAATGGTCTATTAAGCATTATTATAATCTTTTATAAAAAGAAAACAGAGTCATAGAAAGACAAAAATTAGTATAGTTTACTGTAAAAATTGGTAAAATTCTACGGAATATTATTAAATGTTGATAATTTTTTTCTCTGTTAATATAACAGAAACACTTTGGAAAGTTAGGTCAAATTATTCAATCCTAGTTAAGAGCAATAAAGCTTTCTACTAGAACACCACTAATTATTAAAACTAAACTCAATAATTAACTAATCCAGTCCGATCTTCCAATCAATACCTGTAAAAAAAGTACCAACATCAGCACTCCCCAACACCAACTCCCCAAAATCACAAACCCACTCGTCCCACATATAAAAACCGCCGAATACACCACTCAAAAGTCCCGGGCTCAGTCTCCCAACCTTGTAGATTACATCAAATTAAGCAAAAGCAGCAATTCCCCGCTAAGCAACCTGAAATTGTCATCTAAATTTAGAAGATAGAGCTGATAGAGAAGAAGAGAGAAAGGAAAACGTCACTTCGAGGGCAGACGACGACAAGCAGTTCAGAGCCGGTTGAGAGCCGGCGCGCGCGCGCGCACACATACTTACGTATATACGAGACAATAGAGTAATTGTACGAAGAGAGATGGCAACGATTATAAGAGTCGGGAATTAGGAGCGGTGCGTATTCGCGCTCTCCTACGCGACGAAGGCAGCTTCTGGCTCGCGCGCGATATATGTAAGAAGTGTCTTTGCTCTCTCTCTCTCTCTTTTTCGTTCTGGCTTATTGGCCAGAGTGGGCCTATTTGGTCACGTAATCTTGGATAATTTTTAGGGAGTTTGTGGTTTGTGTAGAACTAATGAGAGGGATAATAGGCTTGCTGGAGTGCAGAATAAATGACGTTGTATATTTTTGGCAAAATTTTTACCTATCAATTAAAAATGTGTAATAAAACGTTTGAAATATCCGTGATCCAGAGTCCGAGGGCGTCTAGAAATCATAACTTTATAGTTTTATTGTCTTTCCAAATCCCACCGGAGCGAGCCGATTCGAGAAAACGATAAATTAGGCATAACAAGACACCTAATTAACCAATTCAAAAACTACCTTACGTAACAGATGGCAAGAAATTTTTTTCTCCATTTCTCCATCCCATTCTCTCTCTTCCACACACACACACATACTCCAAGTCCATTCATCGTCCCGCTTGCCTGCAAGCTCGTTAAAACCCCAGAGCTCTCTCAAATAGCTGCACTCTTCTTACAAACCTAAATACGCAGCCTGTCCGCTCTTAAAAAAAACCGCACCGCGTATTAGAAAGACACATCCCGATACTCGCGCCGAGATTAAGTGCGCCTTTACGCGTCTCCACACACACACACACACACACACACACACAGTCAGCTGGCTGATTTTTGCGTCGAGCTCTAACGCACGTGGCCGCGGCCGCACGTGTACGGCTCTCTCTCTCTCTTGGACGCATCGTTAAAACGCGGATACTAGAAATAATCGACAGGCAGTCGTAGATACGGGCTTTATGCGCGCTCGGCGTGAATAGATACGTAAAAAGGAGGCTGGGAGTATAGGCGATTGTAAGACAGAGTCGGGACAAATAAACGCTTAAGCGCGAGGAGGAAAGAGAGAGAATGGAAGAGAGGCTGCCGGGATGGGAGGAAGGAGAAGGTGCGCGCGAGCGCTCGTGTGTTAAGGAAAAATATATAGGCGCGAGTCTCTCGCGCAGGTGTAGGTACATACGAGAGTGCGTAGGCTCGATTACTTAGCCAACGCGCGCCATACCTGAGTTATTTATCTGTCTTTTGCCCGGCAGCGAGAACACGTATATAGCCCCGCGCGCCAGCTTCGTATATGTATGTGTGCGTTACACGTACACTCATGGAGCACTCCTAGAGAAGTGCGAGAGCGCGTGGGTCCCGAGAGCTCAGCGTTCAAGGCCTGCCAGACTATATAGATGAGTGTGTGTGTAAGTATGCGTGTATGTATAGACGTTGGATAGCCATTGGCTTGACTCGGCGGGATCTACTACGCAATAGGTGTGTTGGTGGCTTCTTGAGTATAGTGGAAAAATAGAGTCGGCGAAAAAATTTAGAAAGACGGAGAGAGAGGAGAGAAAAAATATGAGGCGACTGGACCCGCTGCTTGGCTGTTTCGGCGCTTTTGGATGTTACCTGGAGCTTGGTGCTGTGAAGGTGGAATTTTGTTGGGTTTTTTATGTGTTTGATTCTGTTTGGATCTAATAGGATTTGATTGGAAAATCTGGGAAGGTTGGTCGTGAGGAATTTATTTTTTGCCGCTTGATTTATGGCTTGTTTTCGGTTATTAATACGCTTTTGCGTTGGAAACGCTAAACCTGTACTGACTACTTGCGAACATTTAATCTCGATCCGCGTAGTTTTCCTGTTGTGATTTTATTTATTTTGAATTCGCGATGTGAAAATAATTTTTGTACATACTTTATCATTGACGGATACATTCAATATGCCGCGTAATATATAAAACAATGTATTCGAACATTTTTTGAGTAGATTCATTTTCCAAAATTCCAAAGTCCATCTGATTGTTTATTGTCATAGTCTTAGCATAACAAATTAAAAACAACTATAAAAATGAAACAAACGTCGCTGAAAAAAATTAGTATGGTCATTTTAAGAAGAATTTCATGTCGTCACGTTTAAAAGAAGAAGAGTTACGGCATTAAAGAGGTCACAATACAAGTTATATTGTAATTCAACATTTACTTTAAAAAAAAATATTTAAAAACCGACATGATTTAATATGAAAACAATGCATAATGTAATATATAATTAATATTAATGCGGTCATTCACCTTATGCAAAACTTGTTGTTACAATTGGTAATACATGTACTGAACATTACAAATACACATAATTTAAACTAATCAGTATTCTAATTCTCATATCTTCATGTACAGTTTAGGCAAATACGATGATTTTTAGCAAAAAAACAGAAAATTCTTCGAATTTTATTAGCGATAGACAGGAAATATTATAATAGAAACTTAAATTTACTTAAATTATCAATCCATCCATCAATATATTCTCGGTAAAAGACTGTTGTTTTCTTTTATTTCCTGACAAGAAATTAAACAGTAATTAATCAAATTATGACAATTTGATTAATGTATAAGGTAGCCTAATTTTTCCAATATTTGACGAGCCTAACGTTTACTTAACCAAATTTAGATAAACTATCAAAATTCACCAACGTGATTGAAACGATTAGCTCCACCAATATTCATTCAAACTAAAACCCAACATAAAATTACCACAATACAAAAATAAATCAAAAAATCCCGCAAAAAATTGAAGAAACGAGGTCTATATCTTTCAGCCAAGTTCTATAATTGGCCGACATCGCCTGCAATTTTCATCTCATGACGCTCATAAGCGACGCGGAATAAGCCGAAATGGCCTCCTCTCTCGCTCATAAGAGCCCTTTTGTCTCTCTCTCTCTCTCTCTCTTTCTCTCTCTCTCGCTCGCACCCGGGTGACGTCCTTGCGTCCGTTTTCTTAATTATAAAATTGCGATGCCGGCGCGCCGCCGCCAAAACGCCGAGGATTGCGGACGCGCCGCTTCCTACGTGCATGCGTAATTCGCTCGTCCGTTCAATTTTTTTCCTCGCCTCCTTTTTTCCTCGATCCATTTTTCAATTTCGCGAATCGACAGCGCGATGACAATTACACCGCCGTTAAATCGGACTTTTATAAGCGCGCGGCCGAATGTTTCTATTTGGCTCGAGGATAATGCCGATTAGATTTATAACTCGGAAGGCAATAATTTACGCACGCGGGAGTAAAACTGCGCTCTGCTCTCGAGTGTGTATATATATACATGTGTGTGAGTACAAATATTAATTACCTGCCATCGATTGCCAATGCATGATTTCACAAGGAAATCGCGCGCAGACGATTGATTTGAATTATGGTTAATATATTCATAGAGTATTTCAATAATTTTTTTTTCTCTCTCTCCTCCGACTCTCTCGGCGACCAGAGCTGAATCGAAATTAGGTCAGCCGCAGCGTTATACGTAAGAGCGCTCAGGTGCAGGTGACATTGTTACACTTTAATACTTCTGCGCAGGCCGTTTCTCTTTCTTCGTATATTTCACTCGCAGCCTGCGTTTATTAAAAATCGTAACTGTATCAATATATTAATAACCGACTCTCCCAGCTTTTCGCGACGTTTTTGCCTTTGGAAAGCTCAACGGCAAAAACTACCAGGAGCGATAGCGAGGCAATTTCTTTTCAATCAATAAATATTTATGAATAACGCCGAGGAGCCGAAAAAAATGAAGCTCGCGCGCGAGAGAGTCCCGGTAAATTAAAGCGAGCAAAAAAAGCTTAATCGAAATGCCTACTACAATCTAAACGTTCTGGCTCGCAATTCAGTTGCGGCTCTGACTCTCTCGGAAATAAAAAGCGCGCAACGGCATCCCCCGATCGTATTTCACGACGCCCATAAAGTAATAGCCGTTGCATCATCGCGATGCCTGCAGTGGGCTCGCTCGTGTGACGCGCGCGCGCGCGTGAAGCGAGCTCACAAAACGATCCGAATCAAAGTGCGACAGCTCTGAAAAGGCTGTGAGAGTATAATAGCCTGGCAGGCATACCTCCCTCGCGCCTCTTTCTCTATACGTCTAATTAATCAATGTATCGCCTCTCAAAGAACCGCCAACTATATCACCTTTACAATAGTATAAAACAAAAAAAGTTTCTATACAAAAAGACGATGACACGTAGGAAGAGTGTATATACATCCTGCGAGCTTTCACGCTCGGGGAAGTCGCGCCCGATGGAAATCCTCGCGTGTTCCGGGAAGTCTCCGAGAATCGTGCCTCTCTCGCAGTTTCGAGTGCGTCCAGACGGAATGCACACGTGCACATGTGTATACGTGCGCTCTTTAAGCCGCGATACACACACACACTGTGGTAGTCGACTCGTCAAGTGACGTCACTTCGCCGGAAATGGAATGTAGGTAGCGCTGCTTATTAAGCTCTCCGCGCCGCGGAGACAGAAAGAGAGAGAGAGAGAAGTGCTTGGTGCGCGCGCGCTGCAGAAGGAAGACGGCGCGCGCGTAAGTAGAAAAGGACGGGTACGGACGGCCGGGCGCGCGTTGAAGAGAGACGGACGAGCGGCCAATTGTTTCCTCCGCACACGCGTGCCAGCCGAGTTTATGTATATATATATAAGTGTACGTAGGTATATCCACGTCCGCGCGCGAGCGGCTGGAGACTGGTGTGGGCACTGACTATTAAATCAATGCGCTGCGACGATCTGTTCGCGCCTTCGCTAATACGGACGGCTGGTTGGATGGAATGTTGAGGAGAGTAAGGCGGGAGGAAACGATGACGACGACGGACACTTGGGATCCTGACGGAGCTGAGCTGGAGCTGGAATCTTTGTCTTTCCGAATTTGGATGTGGGAAAAATGTGAAGGGGAGAGAGGGCTGGGTT
Source organism: Eupelmus urozonus (assembly GCA_900480035.1). NCBI lineage: Eukaryota > Metazoa > Arthropoda > Insecta > Hymenoptera > Eupelmidae > Eupelmus > Eupelmus urozonus. Next base: position 27,234 of record UELX01000968.1, read on the forward strand.
TGATCGGGAGGACGGGGATTCGTGGAATGGAATTTTGATTTGGGTGATGGATAAGAAATTGGCGAGGTAGTGTGTGGAAGAGATATGTGTGTGTGCGTTTTTGGTTTTGAGATTTTTGTCCGGGAGGCCTTGTTTGGCGAATTTAATAATTGATTGGAATTGAGAGCGGTGTGACTAAGCTTTTAATTTTTATAGTGTACTGTGAAGAACGATGTATGTTCGCTTCGTGCAGACTTCGTATAACGATTTTATTAAAATGTTATTTAAAAAAATCAAAATAATTTATTATTGTATATGAATACATACCTTTACTATATACATCTTCTGGTGTATGAATAAAATTTTACTAATTTTAATTTTATTTAATAAATTTAACACAAGTTAACATAAATTTAAAAAACATCCCTGTATAAATTATAATAAAATAATTTAATAGAGTGAAAGATATATAAACAATTTTTCTTTATTTTATTTACACATAGTATAAAAATTAAACAAAGTAAAATTTAAGAAAAATATATTCCAAAAGACATGTTAATATTTTATTTTTATATTCTTATTATTTTTACAGCCTTCAGACAAGATAAAAAAGGAAACGAAAGCAATTGGAGCGTACACCATTAATAATCCAACCGGTACTTTTTGGGACTAGAAGGCATTTGTTTTTATGTGTTTACGAGGATGACGGACAGGTGCCTGTTCTCCTTGCCTTTTTCACGCTGTGCGTGCCAGGATCTATTACAGCACTTGTGAAATTAATTTATATATCAATGCATTACCTGTAGACGCATACCTGTTGGTACATGTCCGTTTTAATTCGAAATTATTCCTAATAAGTTTGCCTTCAATGAAACAAATTAAACCATTTACTGGGTGATTGGTCGGAGTCAGATTCCTTTTGAATATAGTCGCTATTTCTCATACGGGATTTTAATCTAAATATGTAACACAGTAGCGCTCGAGTTACCTAAACAGATCGTTATTATGCAAGATGTTACGTGCACAGCTGGAGTATTACTAAATATTGTAAGTATTTAAAGATGCTTCTGAAAGACTTGCTGATGAAAAAGAGGATCTTTTTGATTATGCATAAATATACGTGTTATGAATTTATGTACCACATGTTATATATTCCATGTAATGACGTATTCGATAATAAGATCAGTGATATAATTATAAGATTTACAATGTCTGCAGCTTCTTGATTTATTTAAACATGCATTGATTTATTATATCACGACTAACATTACAGTGATTTATTTACCATGTCTTTAAGTATCATTACAGTTTTCTGTAAAATGAATAAATTATATGTTGTTCAAAATTACATGTTATGTTATATTTCTATGTTAACCATAATATTATTTTCTATTTTTTCATTTATATATAATATTAATTTGTAAAATTAACTATTTTTCTTATAATATGAACACTAAATTCTTCAGACTATAGATTAGACTCCAAGAAATTTAGAGTGTACTGATTGTCAGTTTCATTATATAGTGTTAATAATATGAATCTAAAAAAGATAATTTATTTTTAAAAATATATAATTTTAAATAATGTTTTCAGGGTCGTAGTAAGAAAAAACTATGACACACAGCGACAAAAAATATTTGTTAACAGCTGTCTAAACTGCATAAAAGAATTCAGTATACTTTACGATCTTCTGTTTTACCTTTTAAATAAAACTTTGTTGAAAAATAAATAAGCTACTATGTTCTTTATATATTTTCAAAAAATGTATGCAATAAAAATACACCTTTCAGGTGCAATAAGTTTTACTAAGAAACAATAAAAAGATTAGATGAAAATTATAATAATTAATTGTGTGATTGTGTAATAGGAATGATATAATAAAAATAAAAATGCTTTGACTAATAATATAAACACAAGATGTCAAAGTACCCACAATATTATGCATAACGATTCAAATGAGAATATCAGATTATACTGCTGCATAGTTAAGCTGTATTGACAGTGTCTTTTTCTTACCTTACTTTTTTATGAATCAGACATTCACATCTACTTAGTTTGTGATGTAAATTTTAAACAGATTTAAATACAAATTCATGAGTCATTTATAGGACACGTCCCCCAAACCTATAATTTTCACTTTTATATACAGTTCAACGGACTCATTCACTTCGTTTTCATTCATAATATAGTTTAACACACAAAATTAATAATGTATCTAATCTAATTATTTTTTATGCGCATGAGTAACGAACCGGCATTATTAATAGATCGTAAGAATTCAAACTACGATAATGACGCGAGATAAAACAAACAAACAATTAACATTAACCGCTACCGTTTCCAAATTAATCTGTCGTTTATTAATTTTTCATGAATTATACAAAACCAACTAGTCTTTTCATAAACAACAAAAAAAACTCCAGCGTAACATCTGTCACACTCGCACACACGAAAAATTAAAACTTTTCAGCGCGTTTCAGCTGGCGGCCGCGAGAGAATACATTAATCACAGTAGTTTTTGAAACTCGCTATCGTTTCGAAACGCTTGCGTCAAGCCACCGCGCGCCTACATATACGCACCATACATTTTTTTTCCTCGACGACATAAAGTCGCCCAAATATACGCATACTGACCTTGTGCACGATTTCCATCCAGCTGGGCGTGCGTGCAGGAATGCCCATACGAAAGCGCCTCTGATGTCCTCCGCACTCCGCCGGCCATTTACAAAGCCAAGGAGGAACTTGACCAAGAGACAGTTGATCTCCATAAACGACGAAACGAGCGGAACACAATGACAAAAAAGTAATATAAAAATTCAAAGAATATAGAAGTCAGAACGAGAGCGAAAAACGCAGCCATGAGACGATATCCTCTAACCTCACTCCCAGAAAATCCGTGAAACAGCAGCAAACCTCCCGCAGCGATCCGTCCCTAGTGCAGCCGAGCGAGCAGTGTACGCAAGCGTCGGTAGGTGTGAACAGACCGAGCCCGCGAGCTATATGCGGGGGTGCGCTGCTATGCGCCTGCGCGCGGCCCCTTGCGCACGCACATACATATAGGGGTGGAGACGCATGCGCATAACCCTACGATTCACTTTCTATACGGAGAGAGAGGCGACTCCACCCGATCCATCAGCCGACTGGATACCCCCACCAGCCGCACCACCGCCCACGCTCGCGCCCTCTTCTCCTCCAGGCCCGCTCTATAGCCTCGTCCTAGACCTATACACCCCCACGCATACACACAGCCAACCCTTATTTTCACTCGCGCCTATGCTTCGCGGCTCTGTTTTTCCTGGCGCGCTATCTTCATAAACCCCGTTCACGTCGCGCGCTTTCTCTTTTTCGCGGCGCCGCGCGCGCGCGCGTATCTTCATTGTTGGAGCGCGTCACGCGCGAGGAAAACGCGCCGATTTCCTCGGCGCTGCACCTGCACCGCTTTCCCCCCTCTCGCTTCTCCCTTTGAGCCGGAGAGCTAGCCTGTTTTGCGCTATTGACGCACTTTCGGAGCTGGCGGAGTATAGGTGTGTTCGTGTGTGTAGGAAGAATGGCCGAGCGACACGTGCGGCCCGCACGCGACGGTGCAGAGTGTGTGTTGTTGAGGTATTGTTGGCGAGAGGCGACACCGAGGAGGATGCAGTTTTTTTTTTTAGTTCGGCTTCACCGCAGGAGGATGTAATTCGAGGAGGCCTTGTTGAGTGGATAGGGCGATCACGACAAATCGACTTTTTTTATTGTCGCGGCGCGGAGAGTGATTTTCTTGGAGGTGTTTTGTTGGAGGATGGGAAAAGCTGTTTTTGGTTTGTTTAAGTTTAATAGCGTGAAGGGTAAAGTGTACAATTTATACGGTTTTTTTTTGTTTTATAGAAGTTGCAGTTTGGTTTTAGGATAATTTAATTTAGTACCGTTTGAATGTTCGAGTATTACTTGTAGTTTTGTGTAACTAAAGAAAAGTTTTACATTCTTTGATAAATAAAGTTAAGTTAATTAAAACTAACAATTTATTAAGTACTTTTCTAATTTTATGTACAAACAAAGTAAGTAAAGCAATAAATAGATTTAAAATTGTGATGTAATAGTATAAATTTTACCATCAGTTTTATCAGGCTTACTTATAAATAATATATTTAACTATATTTATTCTCATTTATATTGAATTTAAAACTCCAGTAAATAATAAATTTAGCACTTTAATAACCAATCTCAATAATAAACAATCTAAAACAAAACAATAAAAATTTAATAAAAAATCCAACCCAACATCAAACCAAAACCATCACTCCCGCAAAAGATTTAATCAATCCCCAAACAAATCCATACGCTCCCGCGGCAGAGTGAAATTGAGGAATGGCATCGCGAGCATAGCGTGCAATTGAAAAATGGCTACCGTCGCTACTCCATATAAACGTCGCGCGGCGATCTCCGCCGCGGCTCTGTGTGCGCCCCGGCCGCATATATAGCTAGCTCTACTCGGCTCTTGAGTTTTATATTTGAAGGTGACGCAAAGTTGCGAGCGACACGCGAAAGCCTTTATCTCTCGGCGAGAAAAATGATCCGCCGGTCGCGAGAAAAATGTATTCCTTTTGAAAAGGACAAATGTTTTGTAGTAGTAAATTGTTCTTGCAGTCAACGACTTTTCATTTGGAACACCGAGATACGTTCTAGTGTAAGAAAGAGATAAATGCCGCGGCGGAACGCTGGATTTTTACTGTTTATTGAGAGTTTTACGATTTTGTGAAATTGTGCTTTGTGATTTATATTTTTTAAATAATTGTATGATTGTTTGGTCTTTAAGTGTAGTGTTGCGGCTGCACTTGAACTATTGAGAAAATCTTTGAGAATTTATACTCGACACACTATGAAGTTTATAATTCAACTTTGTTTGTTTAAATTACGTACAATAGTTCAAAGAAACATTAAACAATAATCTATGTAATTACAGGTAGCGATCAATAGTATTACACACTACTCGACCGTTTTAAAAGCTTTATTCTACAACCCAAATCAAACATTTGACTCTTTACATAATATTATGTATTTATGATGCATACAAATTAGATAATATATGCTAAATTCATTTCATCTGTTCGAATGTTTGTTTTAATATACATCGCGTTAGCCGAGTTAACTCGCGGCGCTCGACAACGCGACGAGCTCCCAACCTTTTTGCGCCGAAACTTTGCATTTCTAAGACAGAGCGCGGATTTTAAAGCGCGCCATTAAAATTTCGCGTACAACTCTGAGGGAAAAAAAGTCCAGCGTCTGCGTCAAGGATCTCAAGAATATTCACAAACATGCGCGCAGCCTGAAATAATGCTCGCAAGGTATATAGGCTCGCTGACTTTTTTCGAAGCCGCGGAACAAAAAAGAAAAGCCAAAGAAGCGCAAGAAGAGAAGATTAAGAAAAAACACGAGCCGAGAAACGATCCACGTGATGCTCGCCTCGCGCACAATATCGTAGAGAGGAGAAGAGAAAAAAAAGCACGCTGTGGAAAAGAATTGCGCGTTTTGCAACGGCGAAAAGAAACCCGCGCGACGAAAGCTCGCGTTGCAGTCTCCCTGCGCGCGCGACGTGACAGAAGCGACGCTCGTTTCGCCGAGATTTACGAGACAATTCTCTTGCCGTCTTTTCGGAGGTGAGCCGAGGCTGTTCTGTCTTCGCGAGCGTCGCTGCTGAGGCTAGAGGAGCGACGGCTGGCCGATGGGTTATTTATTTGGCTGGACTTGTGTAAGGGTGATGGTTTCGTGGTTGAGCTTAAGAGGAGCTTTTCCGACGGGAAATTTTTGGAGCGGTGGATTGATTTTGCGGGGGTCGGGGTGGTTGTTTTGGTGCGAGTGTACTTGATAAATGGTTAATTTTAAGAAATGAATGCACAAGAAAGATGAAACGATTGTTAAATTACTGATTTTCTGTATATTGCTAATAAAGGTTTTTTAATTTAATTATTGAAGGAAAGTAAAAATATAATTATCGCAAGTCATTTAAAAGATTGTAAAATATACTTGATCGCAATCTTCAAAGAAATTGAGCAAACTATCTTTTGTAACGCAATGAAATCTTTCTTTATCAATAAAACTGCGAATCGGCATAATTCAAAATATTATCCTCTAGAATCAATACAATTTTCAAACATTATATATTATGAATCAAAAGATTTTTCAAACACAGCATTTAAAAAGCAATAATCCAGCCCCGCCAGCAAATAAAACATTTGAAAACACCTAGTTAGCTAACAGTCAAAGCCGCCAATTCACAAGAATTAAGTTTAATCGTGCGAGCAAAATTCTTCCTGACGTAAAACAGTCGCCAGAATTCCAAAGCGTATATAATCGACGAAAAAAAAAAAACGAGGCGATTGCCGAGGTCCCCGCAGGCATAATCAGGCACTGATCTGATTTATCGGGCTTCGGTAGCGCAATGTACGCAAGTCGAAAATGAAACGACGTGCGCCAGCTGAATAAATTCAAACAAGCTGTGCGGACGGCTTCGTCGCCGGAAAGTTTGAGACAACGACGTTGGAGAATCCAAAAACCCAGGAGATAATAAAACGTAGGCCACGTTTCACGCTGTTGACGCATGCGAGCCAAGATTCCATGGAGAGACAGACAGACAGAGTAGGAGAGAACGAAAAAAGTGTCCAAAAAATAAATGAAAATTACTGTTTTTTTGTCTTGAATAATAACTATGCTCGAATAATAATAATAATATAGTAATAGTAATAATACGCATTATAACTAAAGTATATATAATTAAAGAGGTATATGATAGAGTAAGGAGGTTATGTTGTAGGGTATTTTAGGGTTGGTGTTTGGTGGTGATTAAAGGTAAAAAGTCATGTTTATACTGTTGTATACTTTCATCTCGTTTATTAATTAAAATTCAGTAGTAATTTAGTTTCTGCCATTCTAACAAAACGTTACCACTCGCCAGTTTCTCTTTTTTTTCTCCGTTTACTTTTACGTTAATAATAATTAATATTTAATATAATAATATACAGGGGAAGGAGTCGGATTCATTTTTTTCTTCCACACAACGGCTGTTCATCACTTTTTTTTTTCATTTACGTGTGTATTATTACAAATTAATTTTGTCGGCTGTGTAGTAGTGGTTATTCACGTGGTACAATGTATATGTGTAACGTGTGTATGCTGATTGCTTTTTCGTTTATATTTCTCCTCCGCGTATTTTTCCATGTCAGTGTGTGACGGCGCATATATATTCCCGTACCAGCGGAATCTGGCGTTACAATTTCGCACTAAAATAAAACAGTCCACAACTGCTCGGTTCTTTTTTTTCTCGTTTTTATACAACAGAAAGAAAATATATAATGCGGAAAAAGACGGAGCCCAGAATTATGCGCGCTAGGTGCAAAAATATATATGAGTTTAATAATTCAACGTGAAACAAAAGACCGATAAGCAAATAAAAACTCTTGGCGATTTCGAGAAAGGCGAAAAAGGGAGTTTTATCATCAGGTTCGACAAGGTAAATACAGAAGAGACGTATGACTTAACAGATCTGGCACCATACCGCGATAATTCGAGGCTCGTCGCTCACATGTTATTTTTTTGCTCCTCTTAAGCCGCTGCAAACGATCATCACACATACTCAAGAAAGAATTTCGTTATCGGTAGCGATAATTCATTGTATAATAATCGGCTGTGTGTATTTGATTTAGTTTTTCGTATAACGTCGGACGCGCCAACTAGTACAAAGTGTGCGTGTGTGCCTGCCGTGTGTGTGTGTTTCCGTGTGTGTCACTCGATTTTTTTTCTCTCTATATTATATAGGTACAATTTTTTTAGATATCCCAATGCCATGACATAGGCTCGCATCCCCGTGAATTCCCCAATGCACATATATAACTCTCTTTCTCGTCCTCTCGCCATCATCACGTTGTTTTTGTAAAACCACTCTCGGCGTTCTGTACAAGTTGCTCGTCACTTTTTTTCCTCGGGCCCCCCTTCGCACGTTTTATTAAAATAACAAAAACCAAAATGAGCAATAATAATAATATTAATAATAATGCAATAATAATAACGAACGAACGACCGATCGATCGGCGCGTTTTCGCGATGCGTTTCTCTCTGTTCTTTCGAGCTACTCTCTTCGCTCTCCCTCCGCTTTCGTACATTTACTTTTATTACTCTTTTTCTCTCTCTTTTTACTCTCATTTATCACTCCTCAGCCTCTTCGCCTGCTGCAGCAATAATATACATATACATAAACAAAAATATTACAACGCGCATTTCGCGGGAACAATCAATTAATTTATATATAAGCAACTAGATTGACATCCTTCCACTCACGATGCCGGGAGGACACCATCGGGACACTTATTCGATTACCACACTTTGCTTTATTCTCTTCGTTTCTGGCTTTTCCTCGAGTCGGGGAAAAGTAATAAAAATTTCAACGCACAACTGAACAAATCAAAGATCGAAAAACGAAAAATGGCGAGTGTCCGTCGATTCCGGGATCAGCGGAATCGTCGACGAATTCTCTCGTTGGGAAAAACCAAAAGTCTGCGCAAAATATTGAGCTTTGTGCCGACGATTCCGATTGGCCCGAGTTCGCGCGACAATTTTGAAATTTTTATCGTTATTAGTGTACGGTTAAGTTTTTCAAAAAAGCAAAATACGTAACGTTTCGTTGAACGATTCGCTAATCGAGCCAATCGGAATGATCGCGCGAAAAATAAGGTAGAGACTTGATCGATTCGTTATTCTCATTCGTCAGCCGAACGCATCGTGAAAACAGGTATATAAAATTTGTTTTTAGACAACGAGCAAAGCTTTTTTTTAAATGTTACAATTGGTCAAGAATCGGTAGGGTGGTGTATGAGAGAAAGAAAAGAAAACAGACATCGGTGATATTTAATATTTTTTTCCACTTTTAATATGCTTTTTTTCGTCGAATAGTTACACTACCACGTCGACGGGAGTTCCGCATTTCCCAGCCCCCATTTTTTTTTCACGTTTGCTTCTCTCATATTTTTTTTTTTTCCATTACAACGATAATAATGATTCCTAGTATGTACAGAACTCAGGAGAACCGTGCTTCTCAGCGCTCGCAAAAATAAACTCAAGACAGAACAAAATTATAATACTAATATTACACAAATATAATATGAAGTATATGCACCGTGGGATCGATTGCAGATTGAGGCCTCTCGAACACACTTTGGATCTAGTTTTCAACGTTACAAATTTACAAGCTTTCTTTAGAGTTTCGAGTAAAAAAGAAAAATTACGCTACGCTAAAGGATTAATGTTTGATCAAACAATGAAGACTGTCTGGTAAAAAGCGAGGAGAAAAATATGCTCATTCTGCACTCGATCCCGGCCAGGTGAATAATAATAGTAATAATAATTATAATGGTACCGATAGAGATGACAATAATAAGTAATAATAAGTGACAATAATAATTCGACAATTATTACCGTTACGATCAAAATCGCGGGCTCGACAATCAATAATTAATCGCGACGACGACGAGGACAATTAATAATTAATTAATAATAATATATCTAAAGTCTGTCGACATCTTTGCGTTTATATTTGTATCTTTTTTTTTCGTCGTATATACTTACTCTTTATACAGAAGGGACTTTATCGCCATTTTCATTTAGCTTAAGTCGTGGGTAAAAGGGATACAGAGTCGCTGTGTCCGCGCTTATTTTCTCACAATTCGTATATTCACGTGTGTAGTTTCATTTTTTTATTTCGGCTGTGTTAACTTCTAAGATATCACGCACTCGTTTTGCGATTCGCGCGTCGCAGCACTATATGTAAAATCACGACGACGATTGCGCGTCCCTTAACTCTCTTTTTTTTTCATTATAATCCATCACTCTCGTCGCATGCATGCTATTTTCTCGCATTAACTACGGCTCGCGTTATCGTTTCCCTATTACATTTTAGCGCTGTAATCCGACAATTCTCGGCCCTCTCGCGCTTAGCCCCCGGTTTCATTTTCGAATGGAAAAATTAAGAAACAACGAAAAATAATTAGTTCTGAAACCCATTTTGTCTTTTATAGAATTTTTTCTCATTTCTCATTCAATATATACCCGTCGCGCTCGCTCGCTAGCGCGCTTACACGGCCAAAAAACGATTGAACGACGCGCGCTATTTACTCCAATTCACTTAAAACTTACTAGCTTTAACTGGTACATTATTTACAGTCAATATTTACTTTTATGTTACAATTATTATTTGTTTCTCGTGTGTGTGTGTGTATGTGTGTAGCTTTGTGTTTTCTGTGTCTCGCCCCGGGGCCCGCTAAGCCTCGGCGTAACCGCGGGGCGCGGAACACGACGACGACGACACGACTATTAATTCAATTTTTTTTAAAATCCGCAATTTCGCCGAGCTTCGCGGCTCCGAATTGCACGCGATTTCGCGCCTCTTTGTAAGTGTAAGTGTGTGTGTGTAGTGTGTAACCTAACATAGAGCGTGTAAAACTGTCCGTTTCTCCGAGCCGAAGCCCGGTGGAATGTTATGCGTCTGGGACTGTTTTTTTGTTTTGTTGGGTCGCACATAAGAAAGCCCGGCGCTCGCACTCACTGGTACTCACTATTACAAGTATACTTGGGTTCACTCGGTCGCAGGGCGTTAGCGTTCCTCTTCCTTTGGCTTAGGGCTCTCTCTCTCCGTTGCTCCTCTCCCGGATTCTCGTTGCGCGACTCGTGTTCAGCCTGTCCTCGTTGGCTTCATTACCATCTTCTGAGCTTCGTACATAACTCTACATTGATAAATGTCTTTTTCATAAAAGGTACGTTTTTGTCGATTTTCATCGTTTTAAGCAGCCTCCCCGGTGCACTAGATAAGTCTCGTCCTCTGCTCCTGCAGATACCAGCGCGGTTCCGCCGGCTCTGGGGCGGCGGCGGCGGCCTGGAGCTACGAATTGCTCCCGTAGCCGCTCGCCGAGCGCGCCTGCAGGTAGTGGTGATAGAAGGGCGGCAGTACGGCCTCCGCGTTGCCGGGTCCGGACGAGTTGGCCTGCGACGTAGCGACGAGGCCCAACGGGGGAGGCCCCGGCGAACGCTAGTGGGCCGCAAGCGAGTGCGCCGTGAGGCCCTGAGGGCTCAGCATGGGCGGGCTGTGGCTGTGACTGTGGCCCATCGGCGAGCCGTGCAGGTGGTCCTGGGGATGGTAGCCCTGGTGAAGGCCGCCCTGGCCCTGGTGCCCCGGTGGCATGCCCTCGATTATGCCGTCGCCGAGCGTGTTGGGCGGCGTCATGCGCTTCTCCTTCTGCCGGCGATTGCAGAACCACACCCTCACGACTTCCTTCTCCAGCTGAAGGCTGTCTGCCAGCGAGGTGATCTCCTGGGCCGAGGGCTTGGGCTGCTTGTGGAAGTGCTGCTCGAGGGCTCCCTTGACCGAGACCTCGATCGACGTGCGCTTCTTCCGCTTTCTGCCCTGGGCGGCGATCTTGTCGATGTTGGTGGGCGAGCCCGTCGAGGAGTCCGCCTCCTCGAGCCACTTTTGCAGCAGCGGCTTCAGCTTGCACATGTTCTTGAAGCTGAGCTGGAGCGCCTCGAACCTGCATATCGTCGTCTGGGAGAAGACGTTGCCGTAGAGGGTGCCGAGCGCTAAGCCGACGTCGGCCTGGGTGAAGCCGAGCTTGATGCGCCGCTGCTTGAACTGCTTGGCGAAGGCCTCGAGGTCGTCGGACGTCGGCGTGTCCTCCTCGCCGGCGCTGTGATCCCTGTCGAGCGGGTGGCCCGGGTGGAGCGGGTGGCCCGCCGGCGGGCTGTGGTTGTGGGCGTCGCGCAGGTGGTGCGGCAGGCCGCTCTGGTGATTGTGCAGCTGGTGCGGGTGCTGATGGGGCTGATGATGCAGGATGCCGTTCATCGCCGCGTGGTACTGCTGGAGGGCGGCTGGCGAGGGCGAGCCGCCCGAGGGGTTGTAGTGGGCCGACGGGACGACGGGCGCGTGCCAGGAGTGCGGCGAGGCCATGCCGGGCGACTGGTGGGGTCCCCGATGATGCATGCCGCCCTGGCCGTCGTTGGCCGACGCCGCGGCGGCCGCAGCGGCCAAAGGCTTCACGTCGAGCGACGAGTTGCTCTGGTGCGGATGGTGATGGGGATGGTGGGTGGCGTGGTGCATGCCCATCGAGGCGGCCCAGGGATCGCTGCCCGGCTGGAGGCTCGCCCAGGGATTGCCGGCCGAGAGGCTGGCAGCCGGGTGGGAGAGCCCGTTGGGCGAGGGCGACGAGGTCATCTGGTGATGGTGATGGTGGTGGTGGTGGTGCTGGGGCGCGGGCATGTACTTCATCTCCCCGGCATCGGCCGCGCTGCGGGGCGAGCCCGAGGAGTAGCCGCCCACGGCGATGTTCATCCCGCTCGCGGAACCCTGGCCACCATCCAGCTCGGACGATACTGCGCTACTAATCGGCATGTACGTCGTAGCAGCCATCTACACCCGGGCGGGGGCTCGCTAAAAGCTCAGCCGCAGGTAACTCAGCTCTCTCTGAGTCCAGCCTGACACGGGCTGCTGTCTTCTGCTTCTGCTGCTGCTGCTCGAGAGCCTTTTGCCAACGACTCTACTATCTTTTGCTCTGGCAATTCTCTATGTGTCCTGTGCAAGTTGCAAGTGTCTCACTCTCTCCGCACTGTGATAAAACTGCCTCGGTTTTTCTCACACTCGCCTATTATCTTCACTGGTCACGGTCCTATTTACACACTTTGCCTCTCGTCTGGCGCTCGAGGTTGACGTTGATCGCATGATTGCCACGGCTCATGCTCCGTTTCTTATTACTTTTCCCCGCAAGTCACTTTGTCTCGTTGCTCTCAAGTATCTGTTTGTCTCAACCCCGAGTCGGGGGAAGTGTCCTGTGAGGACGACTCCCTACATTCGCGCACTCGGTTGCTGGCTGCGTTGCTGGTGTGCGTGGGTGGGCGACTGCTTCAGCTGGTGCGCCCAGTCTATCCGTCGGCTACTATCGCCGCGATATTATCACAAACTCCGAACTGCAGCAACTCTCGGTTATCACGCGTATGTATCTCTCCGGTTTAGCGAAGCTGGCTCTCTCTCAGCTAAACATCGTTGCTGTCGCACAAAACGCGAGCTCCGGCGGCGGCGGCACACGGCTGAGTCCGCGGTCAGCACTGATATGGTATAACGCGCGAGAGCACAGCGCGTCCGAGGAGTTTGGAGGATTACGAAAAAGAAGAAGGAAAGAGAGGCGAGATAGAGAGAAGAAGAAGAGGAGAAGGAGGAGGAGAGAAAGAGAAAGAGAAAATCGGCGGGCTTGTGTGGTGGGTTGCACACACTCTGCGCACACTGTGTACTTTCTGCTGTTTCTGCTGCTGCTGCTGCTGTGCTGCTGCTGTGCAAGAGCGCAGAGGGCTCTCATGCGTTATGCATGTCGTATAGAGAGCAGCGAGAGAGCGACTGACTTGCCTCGGCTCGGAGCTCGGCCGAGCTCCCCGACTCTCCTCTCTCTCGCGCGCCGCCGCCGCTCGGTCCGCCGCCGGCGGCGGCGGCTACGGCGGCTCGCCAGAGCGCCCCACCAGCGCCAGGCAATGGCTATGCGCGAGCGCATTGGCCCGCGAGCGGCCAAGGTGGCCGCGTCTGCGCCAGCACACCAGCCGACCGCGAGCGCGGAGGACGTGCTCCGGGGCTCCGCCTCCCAACTCACAAGTACCCCCCTCTCCTCTCGCCCCGCTGCTGCTCTATCCTTCTCTCTCTCTCTCTCTCTGTCTTGCTCCGTTCTGCTGCTGCTGCTGTGCTGGCTATGGCTTTCCTTGTCGAGCTCGTGTGATTTTCTCCTTTTTCTCTCGCTTGCTCTCTCTCTCTCTCTCTCTCTCTCTCTCTTGCGCTTTAGGCTGGAGAGATCCAACCCTCGGCTCTTTGCGCTTGCGACTTGTCTCTCTCTCGCTCCGCCACGCGACGACTCCTCTTTTCTGCCAGCCCGCCTGCCACCCTCCTCTCCAGCCTCTCTCTCTCTCTCTCTCGCTCTCTAGCCGGCTTTTCTTGTGCTCTCTTTCTCTCTCTCGAGCTGCGCGGAGCTCTCCTCCTTTTTGCCTGCATCTCTCGCTGGCTCGTGATATTATTTTACTATATTTTTCCCTTTTCGATAAACGCGCTATGATGCAGCAAGGCAGCGGCAGCCCCGGCTCTTTCTCTCTTTCTCTATCTCTCTCTCTCTCTCTCTGCCTGGGTCCACTGCATCTTGTGATCCTCGAGATATAATTTCTCGCTGAAATTGTGAAAATAGAAGGAAAATTGGACTCGCGCAGTTTGAACAAGTTTTTACGATTTTGCCGCTTTTTTGTTGTTATTTCGTTTTGTTTAATTGGGTCTGTTTTGAGAATTATATTTGATCAAGTGAATATATGGTGGGTAGTAAGTTTAATTGTGAACATAATATTTGTGACATTTAAATGTTAGTTATTTGATAATATTAAAAATTATTAATAAATGTATTATCAAATGTCAATATAGTTAGTTGAGTTTAAAATTCGTGTGTTTAATTTAGACAAGCAAAATGATAAGCATTCTAGTTCAAGAAACTGTCAATCTCTAACTACAACATATCTTCACCGTTCCGTTTTTCAATATAAAATTTTTCGATTAATCATTAAAATATCAAAAGTAATTTAACTTTTGTAACACGGAACCCACAGTAGCACCCACCATACACAAAGTAACAGAGATCCCCAACAACCACATCATGAACACATGACCAACAAATTCAACCCACCTCCCAGAACCCGCAATTTTTAAAAGATCCCAGCACAGCAACACCAACTGACCATCCACTTCATACACACGCATCCCAGCCAGCAAGCCAGTATAACGCGCAAAGCAACAGGTACTCATTATTCCTTGTGATTAATTACCCCGTAGGACGATGTCAATAAGAGTAGAGACGAACGAAACAAGTCTGTTTCGCGCTCGCGCTTCTACACTCGCGCATACAGCCACACAGAAAGGGAGAGAGAGAGAGAGAGAGAAGCGAGAGCGAGCGGAGCTTTAATACATTTAAATGAGAGCCACAGGTAGGAGCATTATGCTCTACGTGCCAGCCGCCCCTTAAGAGGGGTGAGTTAGATCAGCGCGCGCATATACGCGCATGTGTGTGTGTGTTCTATACTCCGCGCGCGTGCATTAAATTTTCACGACAATGTTTTTTTCATAAGCGTTATTCCGTCGATTTCTTTTTCTTTGCTTTTTTTTTTGTTCGCTCGCGCGCGGCCTGCTTCGTTTAAATGTCCATAGTAAATAAGCCACTTGTCTACTTCGTACCTAATCTTATCACTTTTTATATAGGGGCACGAGAGAGTACGGCAAAACAGGTTGCCAGCGAGCGAGCTAGCGAGCGAGCTCAGGAGATACGTGCGGCGCACATGAGATTTCGCTGTATAAATTATTAAGCTCTTATTTGTAAAGCAAACATGGCAATTTACCGTATGAGAATGGGGATTGTATTGCTCGGGCTATTACTGATAAATGCGAGGAGCTGGCACTTTGCAGGCTGGGGCATTAGCGAGAGTAGCGGGTGAGTTTGGATATTGGATGGACGCTGGGGTAATTAAGGGTGTGGTTGAGGTTGAGGATTAGAATTGTTAAGTTTGGTGGATTATTTAGTTTGATTGATTATTGCGGCCTGGGTTTGGGTTTAAATAATATTTTAATAGTGATGCGAGGTTGGTGTGTGTATTTGATTTTTATATTTATAAGGTTTGGATTTTAATGCTATTTCGAATTGAAAATTACTTCATATTAGTGATTCCCGAATTTATTATTATTAAAATATAGTTACTGAATTAAATAAGCTCTTTTTTAATAAATAATAACTTTATATACAGTATATAAAAACATTATCGATCCGGTATGTTATTATTGAATAAATTATTAACGTTACGCCAGAAGAAATTGTGCATCGTTTTCATAAAACTCGCCCACAAAAAAACCACATTTTCGATTAAACGTTGATATACTACCTCCGTACTTTTAAAACACAACAGACCATGATAAATAATCCTTGAAAATCATTAAAAAAAGCCCCCGGCACGTATAATCACCCCCCTCCTTCCCGCTCAATTTATAAAGACATACCCAACTTTATGCTCTCCTCTCCTCCAAAAAAACCACCTCGACAACATTAACTCCCGGTAAAATTTTCGTCTATACTTGAACAACATACGAGCCTGTCACTATACCTCCACTCTCCTCTACAGCCAGCTCTCCGAGGCGCAGCGACGCAGCATTGAGCGATATCCAGCGCTCGAGACAGATATTGCAAAATTGCATAATAACACGGCTCGAGCCCGATCGGGCGCGTAACTCTTCTGCACTGCTTTCGCGGAATAACATAGAGCTCGAGCCGAGGGGGCGAATACCGTTAAAAATGATGCGTGCGCGGGCGAGCGCTCAATTGCATTAGCATACCATCATACACGGCGGACTCCGAGCGAATTGATATATCGGCAAGCGGCTCCCGTTAAAAGCTACCAATCAAATCAGCGAGTTATATAAAACTGTCATTACTCCCCGACGAGCTGCTGCCGGGGATGACTCCTAACGGCAAGTGTAATCGAACTCCCCCGACTCTCTCTCTCACTGTGTATGTATGGATATGCAGGAGAGACTAAGCGCTCTGCGCGTCCTGGGATTTATTTATTTATTCACCATTCATCGCTGCGTTTCTAAAACTTATGTTTCGAAAGAGAGCTTAGTGTATGTGTGTGCGTATCGTAAATTGAAAGAGCGGAGCTGCGTGTGTGTGGGTATACCTGCGGGAGCTTGGCGAGGATGCCGAGCTTAAAATAGAGCGGAGATTATAATTTAGATGAGGTTTCGTGATTTTTCAGGTTTGTTTTGCCGGTGATGAACGCTTGATGCTCCCTGAGTTTCCGACCGAGCGTAACTCTGCACAAGCGTGATTAAACCATGCGGATTTTATATTTACAGGCTGGGTTTATCAAAATTTATAAAGCCCGGTTTTTACGCGCAAGCGCTGATTGTGACTTATGCGAGCTGTACTGATGGAAAAAGCATTTCGAAAAACAGTATATATGCATTTTTCATTCTAACCTGCTGCTTTTGAAGTATTCAGCAGCATAACCCCACAGCGTCAACATACTCACAATGCATCCAATCCCACCTAAATACAATAGACCTAATTTTTCTCTCGAACCAGCAGCATTAACCATCCCCCTCTCGCCCATAAACATAAACAAGCAAACTCAGCTCGGCTAATAAGCGACTCCAGGCCGGTTATACAGCGCGGATCGATAGTTATACACAGTGCAGTGCAGCGCAACTCGCCTAAATGCCCCTTTAATTCGATTTCCGCGCGGCGCTCTCGCCATTGTGTCAAATTGGATTGGATGGCCTGCGAAATATTTGTTTAGGACGCGGGCAGGCGCGAAAGCACGAGCTCCACACTCATCAAGGAGTTTTGGCCCTCTAGGTGAGATAGCCGAGGGAAGAAACTACCCAACTACCTGCCGGAGCGCTTGCATAATTTAGCCGGCCTTTTTCCCTTCCACGGGCTGCAGCTAGTTCCAGAGGATGCATGTATATGTATATATAGACACGACCGCAGCGCGGGGTGCGAAAACATTTGTGAAAAGCAAGCACGAAGGTCGCCGATCGTCGTGTAAGATATAGTATACGCTTACCTTACTTCCTAATTTTTAGAGACTGTGGGAGAGGAGACACTCACTTGACTTGCGGGCGAGTTAACCACTTTCCCCATCAGCATTCGGCCTTGGAAGATTTTGGCGGCTGCTGGTTTGTTCGCACGCGTGCGACGAGTTAGTTTATGTCTGCTGCGGGTGCTCCATTGAATTTTTCATTTGCTCAGCTGATGCAGCTTGTGTCGTTTGCTAGTCGGGCTCGACGATCTGACACCTGTGATCTGCGCGCATGCTTTGAATTTGATTTTCTCCCTTTCAATTGTTCGGTCGCCGGTGTAGAGAGATATAACTGACGGGCTGTTGATGGAAAAGTAGTTTTTTATGTTTTTCGTTTGGTTATGTTGGTTAAGGTAATTGAGATAACTGACGGTTTTTATGGAATAAATAATTTAATAATTTGATTGGAAATTTAATAAGGAATGCATAAATATGCATGCTTTTAATTTCCACAAAAACAATCGAACGCCGTTTCTCAATCAAAAGTCGGACAATCATATACAATTAATATACGTGTATAATAAACACCCAATTCTCTCTTCAACATCAAACTTTCTACTTCTTCGCACGATCCAGTAGCGCCTATAAACCTAACTGTAAAGCGATTTTAATCCTCAGTCCAACCAACACTCACTTTCGAAAACTACACGCGACAGACGCAAAAACACCAACCACACGCGCACTCATCTATACATCTCCACACGCGCGCACGCCACGCGCAACGTATATAATTGCCGCACGCGCGCATGAAAAGCATCGCCGCTATATACTCGAATATTAGCGCTCTCTCGCTCTGTATACTCTGCCGCTCGCTTTACATGACAATGGCACTCGGAAATGTTGAAAATTTCCAAAGTAAATAATGGTTTCCATCTGACGACGACAACAAATGTCTCTTTTCACGTGCGCCCGCTGCGCGTATTATTTCCGGCGCGCAAACTTTCGCCTCGCTGACCCGTCGAATTTTCAAAAGAGAGAGAGGATTGCGCAAAAGTGCAGCTCGCGCGAGAGTGTGTATATAGCAGACGACGCGTCACGTCAGCGTCCGAGCGCGCCCAGCGACAATAAACACACACGTGTATGCGGAGGCGTGACACGGAAAATTAAAAGTGTACGGGTTGGGGGGAGAAAATGGAGTGAAGCGCATTGAAGCTGGGGAACTGGGCGTTTGTTGGGAGCGGAATTAAAAAGACGGTGGCTGGAGTCCCTTGTAATTACGCTCGACTTTTTTTTCGGGTAGGAGCAAGGTGTTTTCATATTTATACTTCCGCGAGGATGCTGCGGTTTTTGTTTTGGGGTTTCTTTTTTGTGGGACGGGTGAATTGTTATTTGCATATTTTTTTGAGGTAATTTTTTTAAGGGTTTTAATGACTTTAGTTTGGTTTATGTGTAGCTGATTTTCTAATCATGTTTAAAGTTAACGTAAAAGAAACAAATTATTTTACATCGAACACAAAACAGATATTTTCAACTGCAAGCACTTCGCAACCCATACAACCTTCGTAAAAACCATAACTCCAAGCTCGCAAAAATCCCACCTCTCAGAAACAAACTGATTACAGCCCATAAAAAAAACTTTAAGAACTTATAAAAAAAATCCATTCCGCCCGCTTTTAATCGTCAAAATCCGCGCTCCCCTCACCCCATCCACGCTTGATTCAGCCAGCAGGGGGCGTAGAGGGCCGTTTACCTGAATACGGCATCGTTACTGCATTATACTGCCCCATCGCGCGGTTGCTCCGCGGAGGCAGCGCGCGCGCGGGCGGGAGTTTGTAAATGGAGTATTTAGAACGTGTCGTAGGTCGTGACAACGAGGTGGCCATAAAAAAGCCGGCACGCCGCTGGCTGCTCAACTGCGCGCGCGAGCTCGCACGTGAATGGGAAGCCAAAGGCGCGCGATAGCAGCGCGCCGCGAATGAATATTTTAATATTTTAATACGGAATACGCGAGCGGCCAGGGGATTTTATAGGGAATAGAAGGGGGTGAGCTAGTCGCCCATTGTGCCGGCTCTGTGTGCGTACATAACCTCTTTTTTTTCGCGCTGCATCGCGAAGATGCACTTTTTTTACGGCCGCAAGAAGCGGGAAAGAAAAAAAAAGTGCGCGGGCAAGTGAAAAGGACGCGCGCGAGGATAAATTTTGAGCGAAAACGGCGAGCGCTCGGGAGGACAAGTAGGTATAGACTCGCCGTGCTGGAATTAATGGAGGGGATGAAAGTGCCAAAGACACATAGACTGAGTGAGCCGCGGGGGGAGGTGGGGGGCGAAGGTGGGGGGCAAGTCGCCGTATAGGAGTGGATCGGCCGACTGAACGAGGAAAAGAAAGCGAGCTCGCGAGGCCGAGAGCAGAGCGCGCAGGGAGAAAAAAGAAAGGGGAGACGAATGTGGTGGGGGGAGAAGCGGCGGAGGTGGTGGGTTCAAGAGCGTTTTAGTACGGCTATTGAATACCAGGTGGCAGCAGCGCGTGGCTATCAGTAAAGAATCGAGAGACGGAGCCGGCGGCGGCGGAGCTGGGCTGTAAGCTCCTTGTAGTCTACTTTACTCGCTATTTTATTGGCTTTCTTTGCCTGATTTATTGCTACTTAAAAGTTTCATTTGTTAACGGCTACGCACGGAATTTATACGGCGCGTTACTGGTTTATTTAATTATGTGCAGGTGGATGCCCTTGCAGTACGCTCAGGTTTTACTGCGATCTTGTTTATTTAAGTATTTGTTTATTTCTTTGGTTGCCTGATGGGTTAATGATTTTATGGAAAAGCGATGGGCTTTAATGATTTACTTTTTTTTAATTTGATATATTTTTACTGAATTAATATACTTCAATTTCAATTGTAATAAGTTACTATTGTTCTATTTAACAATAATTTATTTTTAGAATGTTTGCAATAAAGACTAAAATTGTAAATTATATTATCATTTATTCTAAACACCCGAACTTTCAAAAGAAATCGTCCGTATTATACAGTAAAGTTAATATTTAATTTACATTTTAGATTTTTTAGAAAAAATTTTAAAGAAATATTAGACTTTCAAAAGTTTTTGTAAAATATAATATTTTTACAATTAAAAGGCTGCAAGAGTAACACGTTTATTACAAATTGTAAAAATGTTTAAAAATTTATACAATAAATAAGCATTTTTTAATAATTATATCTCTTAACATGAAATATATTATTTATAAATAATAGAAATAAAAAATATTTCTATATAAATAATTTCTCACTGTGCCTTCCTTAATGAAAGATATGTTAGTCCCGAGAATCAATGGTGACGTGCTGCCATCTCTGGATAGCGCAATGAACAACTCGAATACGACTTAAGAGGTAAAGATAAAACTAATGTCGATTTAAAACTTATTTATTATTCTCGTTAACCATATTCACTACGTAAACATTATGTTAATATACTAAATTAGATATTTTATAACACTTTTGTGTTGATCGTAGAATATATGCATAGTATTTATACTTAAAATCATATAATCGATAATATAATGATATCTTTGAAATAAAATTTCTTTAGAATCTCAAAATGTGATAATTGACAATATTTCCTAATAATTAAATTTTTTTTAATCTAAATAATCTAAAAGTTTTTTAAGTTTATAAAAAAGAAACTTTTTTTATATAATCAAAAGAAAATCAAGTTTTTTATATAAATTTTTAATAATTTTCATGAATGAAAAATATATTATCTAATTTATACTATTTTTATATAACAAGACATGCAGATTAGATAATATAATAATCTTGTTTTGTTGTGACAGTTTTCTGGAATTTAATTTCACAAATTCTTTATCACATTTGGCGTCGAAAGTTTTAATATTTAATAGAAATATTTTATTTGTTATTTTCAAAATTAAAACGTCAAATTTCAGACAAGTCTAAGTCAAAGTATGTCAGCTACAAATCTAAAAGAGGTCGATCGATAGCAGACACATCAATAAGAAATTTTAGACGGACATAAATAATGAAAATAGAAATTTGCACTGAAAATCGGAAAAATGTAAATCAGAAAAGATTTCTTTTTATTTTATTTATAAAGATTTTTATGAATGTGAAAAAATACCAAACCGAAGTAAAATATCTTTCATTTTTATTTCTATTTTACTTGATTACATGGTATATTTTGACAAATAGCTTATAATTGTACAATTGTAAATTGTTTTCCTATTGTATTCACTGATAAAATAATAAAATAAATCCAAAAACTCCAATGAAACAATCACAACTGTAGATAATAACAAAATGATTATTGCTCTTTTAAAATACAAAATTTTTGATAAATAATTTGCACACAATGAAAATAAATCTTTCAAAACGATCTTATACTTATACAAAATTCTTTTCCAAAATGCTAATTAAACCCCATCTTCTCCCCCATGATACCCCACTTAAAACAACACTTCTCACACAGCCGCCAAGCCATCAAAGATTTCTCAAGGGTGCGAGCTTGCGAGTTGTCGAAAGGGCATTTCCGTTTAATTGGTAAGAGAAGGAGTTTAGCTTGTCGTGGGGGTAGGTAGGGGCGGCTGGCGCATTATTCCGTGGCTGGCGCGACTGCGACGGTGCGCGCGCTCGCTTGCTGCTATTCGGTTAGGCAGATACTCGATAGTTAGTCCTGAGAGAAATGGATTAATCATTAGAGCGCCCGCGGGTGCCAGCCTGCCGACGTAGACAACGTAGTTATATGTATCTCCGCAGACGTTGGATTATAGTAGTCGCGGCTAGATCGAATCGACTGCGCGCGCCCGCGCGCCTCTACTCTCTGGCTAACTTTCCGGACCGCAATCGCCGGATGCCAGAGCGAGAGATGGAGTGGGAGCTGGAAATTCACCTGGGAATCGAAAGCTAGAAACCTCCTTCGTCCTACCCTCCTGCCTCTCTCCGCACCTATATATAGCTCTCTCCGTCTGATATGCCGGCCGCGAATTTGCGTTTGAAATCATCTGGCGCGCGGTTATACCTCTTTAACTTTGCGCCTAATTCAATTATTACAGCTGGGGGGCCGGGAGCCGGGGAGCGAAAAACTTGGGATTAACGATTTTTATGCGGTTTTGAGAGAGTCGAGCGGATCGGTTAGGCGGATAAAGTGTAGGTTAGTGACTGGACGCGGGAAAATTTTCCGGTAAAAATTTCCGCGTAATTCCCGGTGATTTGGAGGCCGATTTGAAAGCTTTAGATGTTAATTAAGAAGTGGATTTGCTTGGCGTTGTGGGAGTATGTCTAAGATCGAACGTTTTACACGATGCAGACTATTAATATAACGTGATTATTTTTTTACAGAGAAAAATTGACATCGGTAGCAACTGGGAAATTAATTATCCTACAATCTCGAAACTAATTCGATAAAAAGCAAGAAATAAAAACTTAATTACTTTCTATTTTATGTATTTTTGTCTTTGTGCAGCTGATTTATAGACTAGATGTTAAACATTATAGTTATATACTCTATTTATTTCTAATATTGCTACAAGCTTATAATGATTGAAATTTAAAATTAACTACAATTATATACGTACGCATGTACTACTGAAATGCAATCTATGGTATTGTAATAAAAAAAAAACTTTTTCATAATCTATTACAAGAATAAATAACTATTTATTTTTCTCGTTTAAAAGCACGCGTCTAGTCTGTTAAATTAACAGACAAAAATGTATCAATTTAACAGACATTTTGGCAGTTACTTACAAAAATTACTGTTAATTGATAAACATATATTAGTAGTCTGCCGAAAATAGCAGACATTTTGCCTGATACTCATTTTTACCATATTTTCTCTATTAAAATTCCTAACCGCACATTCACCAACATCCACATTTTTCCACAATATCATTAACCAGAGAGCCCCGCTCTAAACATACCCACTTGCAACAAAAGCAGCAGTAGTCTCCCCGCCGAAAAACTCTACCGGCACTTAACGTAACGAAAGCCGGCAATTTGCCGGCTATACGAAATTCACACAGCCAGACCAGACGTCGAGAATCTACCTGTGCAGCTTATAAACCGCGCGCTTGCGCATATACCCTGAGCCTATATAATGCCGAAAATCCCTGCGGCACCAGCAGCGCACATACACACACATACACACCTTCTGCTACATATATTGGTACACATCATACATGTACTTTAGTGCGTGGGTCCAAAGAGTAGAGCTTGGCCGAAAGTTTCGCGAGATAGCGATCGATGATCCCTCAAGCTGAAATATGCACCTCGCCAATTTACCGATCAAAATTATTATTAAGAGGTAGAGCCGCGAGGTAGTAGCCCTGGCTCCTACCTTGACGTCTCCGCGTGTATATACATATAAGCGCTGCTTCCTCTCTAATAAAAACAAAAGCAAAGGATTCACCGGCGGCTCCCGCTTGTTTCTTCTTCTTTTTTTTCGGCGTTTTTTAGCGCTGCTTTCCTCACTTTCTATATATATTGCCAGCTTCTCTTTTACGGGCCGAGCTCGCTGTGGAAACGGACGAAAGACGGTGATGCTCGCATAAAGCGTGGGACGACGGAAGCCGTCGGCGCATTACAAAGAGGGTCGAGGCGGGAATAAAACGGCTTGAGATTGAGCTTAATTTTTGAGATTTTGGTTTAATATTATGAAAATTAGTGAGGTTTATTATTATGGATATTTTTGATTTTTTAATGCGATGGGATATTATGTTATTTTCTGGGAGACGATGTATGCTTATCTTTTTGGTGGATTGATGAGCGATAAAGTTTTAACGTGTAAAAATGGCGACAATGGTTTTAAACAGAAGCTATATACTTTACCCACGTAATTTTACACACATGAATTTACAATGTTATAAATGAAGACAATAACAGTTTCACTAAAAAAAGTATACATAATAACCAGTTTCTTATCAATAGAAAAATCACCTTCAATTCCTACGAAATGTCTAAACAACAACAGCAAAAATCATATCATTAAACATTCTAAACCACAACGCAACCCAAGACTCTTTACAATAACCCAGCATCTCAACCGCGTTTCCTCACCCATCATCCCAACCATTTCCCCACAGCCGTCTTACTGTACATAAACATCAAAGCCCAGAGAGCCAGCAAGCCGCTCTTCTTACGTAAAATCAGAACACCCAGAGCAATAGCATAAACGGCCGCGATGAATTAGACCGGTTTTAACGGCACATCATCGAACAATCCTCGCGGCTGCATTTCGTTCGTGCGAACCATCGTGGCGCAAAACACAGCTATGCACACGCGCTAAGGGAAATAAAGATGGAAATATCTGCTGCACAGGAACGAATGAAGAAATGAGCGTGCAGCGGCCGCGGTGTATAGAAAAGGGCGCTAAGAGTACCATAGGCTATATGCAGCGGGGGTGGAGGATGTATTATTCGCAGCGCAGGACGTCAATATGTCGAGGGGTAATAAGATGGCCGGCGATAAAGTAGTGGGTGTAGATACACAAGATAACAATCAGGCTGCGCTCGCGCGCGAGTGGCTCCTGGCGATCCTCTGATTACAGGCTTTGGCTCTCTACTTTCTGCGTGCAGTCCAGGAACACTCTTGCAGTGGGAGCTTTACGATATATTTCGTATAAGTGCTTGTAGCTGAGGAGTCGGAGTCGATGTGGATTCGAGGTGCGGTTTTCTTCATTTATATTGTAAGTACGATGTGGATAGACTGGGATGTCTGTAATCAAGGGGAGCGAAGTGAGACATTCAATTTTTGGATGGCGAGTCTTTGGTCGTTGGTATTGGGAGGATTGCTTTGGGCTACTTTGTTTTATTGTGTTGTTTGAGCGAGGTAATGACAGGGGACTCGGTGGTTGAATAATGATGTAAGAGTTGTTTGACGCTTGTTTGATGTGGGCTAATTTGTTTTATATTTCGAAATAAAACTTTCTGCGGGACCATTTTTTTGTGGGATTGAAATGTCATGCAAAAATTGATGCTTTAACGATACAGTTTTGATGATGAATGATTCTATATACTCACAATAATTCATATCCAATATGATACTCGGGAACATTTAAAATCGAAGTATACATGAACATATTGGTATCACTGATATATCTTAAACTAAAATCACGTACCATTCAAATATAAATAGTCCAACCCCGCGTTTTGAAAGCAATTCAATGCTTTACATATCTATCATCAGCCGCTCAACCATCTACCTCGTTTGTACCCTCGCAAACACTTTAATTAATATAATACCCTCGGCCAAGCAAACACAGCAATTTCGCCAATCCAAAAGCGCCGCTCGGCAATAATTTATTCCCTACTTAACCACACTCGCTATTTTAAACTCTGTTTACTTAATTTCTATATTGCACGCGACTTTCAAACCTCAGAAAATCCTACACTCGCTCCTTTAGCAAAAGCACATCCACATATCCCTCTCACGCTCTCAGGTCGAAGCAAACGCAACCAGCCTATACGTACACACTAACAGAGCTCAGCTAGTTTCCAGGCACGGTGAGCGCTTTGCTATGAGCGCATAAATTCGCCGTCGCGAGCGTGAAGGTTGCGTGTGTGCATGCGTATTTTCTGCTCGTTCGCGGACAGGATGCTGCTTAGCGCCGACGAGAGGAGCCTTGTATACAGCTCCGGCAAAAGAACACAGCCGTTGCCTATATACGCCGCTGAGAGAGAGAAGGAAATCCTATATGTATAAGAAACGAAGAAAAGGATGGGATACAGGAGAGAGAGAGAGAGAGAGAGAGAGAGAGAGAGAGAGAGAGAGAGAGAGAGAGAGAGGAGCACTTGTGCACCTTCCAACGATGTCCAGCGCGTATTTATGACGCCGGGGGACGAGGTGTATGTATATACAAGTTGGCTACACGTTATAGATTTTGTTCAACTTGAATGGCTTTCTATTCAGGCTCTGCGGATGAGGAAGAGCGAGCTGGCTTTTAAGCGAGGATGGCGGCGTGTTTGCCCGATGCTTCTGGTTTTTTTTTGACAAAGTGGCTTGCAAGATCGATGGCGAGAGGAAATTTTAATGGAAGCAAATGGCTCGAGCGATTGTTGCAGGGAAAATAATGTTTTTGCAAAACTGCTGAGTGTCTAAGTAATCTTTCTGGAATAATATTAATTTGCCGGGCAAGACGCGAAGCGACCCGTATCGATATAAATCAAAGTCCAAAACCAAAAACGGGATTTTAAAATACGAAAGAGAAAAAAAGGGCTCCGTAGGTATCGACGAAGCGAGTCACGCTCGCGTTTAAGTTAGCTCAAGAAACGCGCGCGCGTGGGCTGGACGCCCAGACGCAGGGTATATACCCTGACTATACTGTCTCTCCTCTCTTTCTCTCAGTCTCTCGCAAATTCAACGAGACGGTAGCTCGGCCTTTTCTTTTACTCTCATCGTCGTATACGTATATCGAAAAGGACATGTTGCCGATCGCACGCATACGCACATATGCAGGCGGAACCAGCCGGGGAGCAAAAGGGAGAAAGAGGCCAGGAAAAAGATCGATCGTGTAAGACGTGAAAGGAGGGAGAGGGAGAGAGAGAGAGAGGAAAAGGGAGAGAGAGCGCGGCAAGAAAGAGGAGAAGGAATTCACGAACTGCAAAATGCAATTATCGGCATTAGTCCGCGGGGTATCACGATCTGCTGCCGACGCTGTCCTCTCTTTCTCTCTCTCTCTCTCTCTCTTCGCTGCTTGTGTGGGTGGTGCGGGATGGTAACGGCTGACTGAAGGGTATACAGGAGAAAGAGAGAGCGCGAGAATGATCTCTCTGCTGGTGGCTTTCTTCGACTTCATTTTTGCTAGGCTGAGCAGTGAGAACGGAATTAACTGTTTTAAACTGCTTTGGAGGGCAATTACGGTTATTGCGCTGGATGAAGCCGTGAACAAGGTAGGGTCGCTTGTTAAAAGGCTTGCTGGTGTTAAGAGCATAGATGGATTTGATTATAGTAAAGTAGCGTTTGTTTAATTAGCATTAGGTATATTGATAAGCTATTTGTAGACGTAATTGAAATTGGTAATCGTACAGGTTGATAATATAATAAAGAATGAAATTTAGCAAAGTCTTTTTGTTATTAGAATAAATATGAGTGGCTTAATATATATAATTTGAGTTTTTAAATTTAATACATTTTATTTCCACCTCAACGATAATGGCCACTTATTTCCCTGAAAAGACACGCTGGAAATGGTCTATTATTCCCTCCTC